>OY821756.1:23543840-23693735 GCA_963682095.1 Potentilla sterilis
TAGGGGTTCTGCAAATTCCGCCGGTTCGGCAGACTCCGACAGGACCCATAGCCAGCCTGAGAGGACCACCAGTCAGCCGCGGAGGAGTGTAGATTCATCCCAGCCGCGGAGGACTGTGGATTCATCCCAGCCGCGGAGGAGTGTGAGTTCTCGGCACCAGACCCTTCTCCAGGCGGGGCGGCCGTCGAGCAGTTCACTTCCGCCTGTTGGGCCAGATGCTCCGAGGTTCAGTCGGCGGCTATTTCAGGACGAGATAGCTGCAGACGTTCCTCAGGTTCGTATGCCTGAGGTTCATCGGGAGCCGATGACGAGTCCGACGACGTCTGCTGCTGACTCGACTGAGGGTCCTACTCTCCCAAATCAGCTCTACCTCCCGTACAACATTCCTGCGATACCGGAGGTCGACTATCGTGGTGTGCCCATATGGCCTGATATGCCTCAGTACGTGAGTGCTGCGGAGGCATACCAGCAGCAGCCATTTGAGAACCCTGACCTCCTGATTTCGGCGAGGACAAAAGGAAAGTCGACAGACGGGTCATCGAGTTCAGGTAACATTCGATTTTATTAATTAACTGTTTATTAAAATTAACGCACTAATATTTAATTTTATTAACCAATCGTCGTTTATGTGATAGGGACAGCCGCTAGCAGTTCAACAAGGAATACGAGAGGTGTCATATGTTTTGACACGCTCAGGAGAACTGTTGATCTGAGGGGGAGGATCTAGATCAACGAACCTCCTAATCAGGAGGTTCAGGGGAAAAAAAAAACGCGACTACTCGGGTTGCGTGGGGGCACTGATTAGGGACAGAGTCCCTATGTTGTGGACACGGTGGGCTGATGTGCCCGAAGAGATAAAGAGGGAGGTGAACAACGCCGCGTCGGTGAGTAATTAAAAAAATTTAATTTATTTATCGTAATATTTAATAATTTTCGGTATTATTACAATTGTAAAACTAATAAAATATTATCTTTCAGACATTCTTCGAGATTGCCGAACACAAGCGGGATTGGGCGGACTCCGTGCAGAACTTGAGGTACGTTGGGAATTCCTCATCTTATAATTTGAAATATTTTATGATATTAATAATATTTCTAATGCACTTTTGTTTTTTTCGTAGGTTCAAAGAGTGGAAGAACGAGCTCCGTTCCCACTATAACGAATACGACAACCGTGGTCGTATGGGTACTCCCAGAGAGTTCATGTTCAGGGAGTACGAGTGGCGTTGGCTGAAGACAGTAGACTTCAACAACCCAGTTATGCAGGTAAATACTAAACTTCACTACAAATGTTTATTTTGTTAAAATTTTAATTATTATTTTAATTATTTTATAATTATTACACTAATATTTTTTGATGCATTTTTCTAATAATTTATTATTTTTTTTTTGAAGGAACGTTCTCGGATAAACTCTGCGAACCGCCGCCGTAACACAACCCCCCATCATGGTGGTTCTAGGCCGTTTGCACAATATCAGGAGGAGGCGCTTAGAGATCATCCTGATAGCAACCCGTACGTGGAGACGTTCAAGATCGCTTATCCACAAGCGACAGAACAGCTCGTAAGTCGTTCATTACGATTTAAAAATTTTAATTATTAATTTTTCTTAATTATATATTTGTTAAAATATTAATTTTTTTTTTCCCGTCCAATTAGGAGAGGGTGAACCGGGCCGAAGAAGAGGTGTTCCAGCAAGTAGTTCGGGAGACACAACCGAACATTTCAGAGGCAGATCTAGAAGAAGCCCTGCGCCAGATCGACCGGTCTAATGTCCAAACGGCAGCGAGGATGTTCGACGCAGCCTTCCCAAACCTCTCAAACAACTACTACTGCCGGGGTTTGGGAAGTTCTGGACTAGGGCTCCTGAAGACCACTAAGGGAGGTCAAAAGAAGGGAGGCGGGGAGAGCCAACAGGTGAAGGGGGAAGTGCGGAGATTGGCAGAAGAAAATGCAAGGTTGGCGGCCGAGTTCCAGAGATCACAGGAGGAACAACGCAGATCACAGGAGCAACACCGCAGAACACAGCAGTATTATTTAGATCTGTCCAGTTGGCATGCTTAATGCGAGAGAATTCGGCGACACAACTACGCCGGCCAACAAAACTGGTGGTATGATATGTTTGCCGCACAACAACAAAACCTTGAACCCCCGCCCCCTTTTCAGCCGTTACTTGAACCTCTAATGCCTCAACCTCCCGAGTTCGGTCAGCAGGATGACGAGCATGATGGAGAGCAGGATGTTGGGGATGACGTGGTGGACTTTAGTGGTTTAGGTGATGATTAGGGTTATATTTTATGTATATTGGAACAAATTAAATAATAAATCATTTAGACGTGTTTCTTGTTGGTGCAAATACATGGACTGTCTTTGTGATTTGCAGGATGCTTGGAATGGTAATTTAGAAAATAATTTAATTTTTTTTTCACCAAATGTAAGAATAGCCGACGATTTTGGCATTATTTCGTCGGCTATAAGAACTATAGCCGACGATTTTTACCAATATTCGTCGGCTATAAGTCTTATAGCCGACGAAAATGACATTATTTTGTCAGCTATAACTAATTAATACCTATTAAAATATTAATATATTTCGACAAAATAACCGACGAAATAGATGAAATCGTCGGCTATATTTCAGAACAAATAGCCGACAAATTTCGTCGGCTATAGTTTACGATATCGTCGGCCATACTCGAAAATACCCGACGAATTTCGTCGGATATTTTTCCAAGATTTGGTCGATGAAATGATGTTTCGTCGGTAAAGTCGTCGGCCATACTTGCATATAGCCGACGATTTCATTATTTTCGTCGGCCATTGGTATTACCGACGGCGTTTTTCCGACGAATTATAGCCGACGAAAATTTCGTCGGCAGAAGGTATAGCCGCCGAAATTTTGGCATAGTCGACGAAAAAATTTTCGTCGGCTATTCTATCCGATCTGGTAGTGTGCTGGTATGCCTCCGCAGCACTCACGTACTGAGGCATATCAGGCCATATGGACACACCTCGAAAGTCGACCTCGGGTATCGCAGGAATGTTGTACGGGAGGTAGAGCTGATTTGGGAGAGTAGGCCCCTCAGTCGAGTCAGCAGCAGACGTCGTCCGACTCGTCATCGGCTCCTGATGAACCTCAGGCATACGGACCTGAGGAACGTCTGCAGCTATCTCGTCCTGAAATAGCTGCCTACTGAACCTCGGAGCATCTGGCCCGACAGGGGGACGTGAACTGCTCGACGGCCGCCCCGCCTGGAGAAGGGTCTGGTGCCGAGAACTCACACTCCTCCGCGGCTGGGATGAATCCACACTCCTCTGCGGCTGGGTGGTGGTCCTCTCAGGCTGGCTAAGGGTCCTGTATTCGGGTTCTATATTTGTTCGAATAAAATGCTTAGCCAACTCCATGCGTCTAACCAAAAAATCCTTCCGTCTTCCAACCTTTCGATCTTCCCATTCATTCCCCGTGGACCCTTCTTCCCCCAATTCTTTCCATTCTAACAACGAATAATCTATAATAATTCTCAAATCCAGATCGGCTAATTGTTCTCGGACTCTGCGGAACCGGCGGAACTTCCAGAACCCCTAGATCTGGAACGACGGCCTCCGAAGAACTGTCTGAATGCATCGGCCATCTGCAGCTTGAGGCATTAATACATTAATTAATATTAAATTATATTACATTAAATAAAAAATTCTAATTAATATAATAACCACTAATACTAACATATTTCAAAACATACTAACAAATTAATATTTAAATTTGTACTAATTTCAAATAATACTAACCATTAACCTAAATATAACTATTTATATACAAATATATCTATATTTCATTATTAACATATATATAAATACAAATAACCATTTATATATTAACAAAAATATATAACAATTTATATAATTAAAATTAAATATATAACAAATATATAACAATTTATTATATAACAATTTATATAATTAAAATTAAATATATACCAATTTCTATACCTAAATTATAACAAATATATATCAATTAAATTTATTAACAAATATATAACCATTTATATAATTAAAATTAAATATATAACAAATATATAACAATTTATTATATAACAATTTATATAATTAAAATTAAATATATAAAAAATATATAACAATTTGTTAAAATTAAATTTATTAACAAATATATAACAATTTATATAATTAAAATTAAATATATAACTATTTATACAATTAAAGTAAATTGAAAAAAAAAAAAATTAACCGGATCGGAGGAGGAGGCCGAAGGAGGAGGGGAAGGAAGTCGGACGAGGAGGGGAAGGCGGAGGGGAAGGAGAAGGAGGAGGAGGCCGACCGGAAAAGGAGGAGGAAGGAGGAGAATCGGAGGAGGCCGGATCGGAGGAGGCCGGAATTGGAGGAGAGATTAGGCGCCGATTTGAGGAGGAGGAGGAGCAGCGCGGCGGAAACGAACTCTTTGCGGTAGATTGGAGCAGCAGCAGGAGGAGGAGGAGGAAGAGAGGAAAAAGTCAGCTAGGAAAGAATAGCCGACGATTAAAAAAGATTTCGTCGGCTATTCTTAACTATAGCCGACGAAAACTTTAACATCGTCGGCTATACTTTGAATGTCGTCGGCTATACTTTAGGAGATCAGCAGCCGTCTGATCTGAGTCATCCAACGGCGGACAATGAAAAGGCGCGGATCGCAAGAGTTTAGCCGACGAATTCAAATATTTCGTCGGCTATACGTTGGAAAATCAGCAGCCGTTGGATCTGAGCCATCCAACGGCGGACAATAAGCGGATCGCAAGAGTTTAGCCGACGAATTCAAATATTTCGTCGGCTATGCTTTGGAAAATCAGCAGCCGTTGGATCTGAACCATCCAACGGCGGACAATAAGCGGAGCGCAAGAGTTCAGCCGACGACATATAATTTTCGTCGGCTATAATTTTGGTCAAACGATGAAGTCAAACCTCTAAACGCCTTAAAACGGAAATTAGTCTAGTTAGACGACGGTTTTTTGCCTGACCTTCAACAGATAATAGTTTCAAATCGATGAGACGCAACTAATCGTATAAAATTTTCCTCAAAATATTTACCGAACGTCAGGCTACCCATAGGAAAACGGAAGTAAAAAACAGTTAACCGCAACATTCGGCACACAGATTTTGTCGGAATCTTGTCATTTTTCAACCGTAGACGTATTTCATTATTTCGGTCATATCTTATTTGACGACATATTTGCATTTGAAGAGTGTACGTATAGTAACTATTTGAAACTATACATTCACTTAAACACTTAGTAAACAAATTAAGCAACATTAGTGCATATGTTCCGATTTTGAATGTAAAAGTTTGGAAAATCTATTCCAACCGTCAGATATCACCGTTAAGATTAAATACATGTATGACAAAAAATCCAACTACATCTGACAACGTTAAAGGCTCGATCGGGACGGTCAACCGGGTGAGTCAACCCTTTAAACGCTTATAAATAGTAATTGGCCTGTCTAAATGACGTTTTTTGGCCTGACCTTCAACAGATAATAGTTTCAAAGCGATGAGACGTAACTAATCATATAAAAATTTTCCTCAAAATATTTACCGAACGTCAGGCTACCCATAGGAAAACGGAAGTAAAACACAGTTAACCGCAACATTCGGCACACAGATTTTGTCGGAATCTTGTCATTTTTCAACCGTAGCCGTCTTTCATTATTTCGGTCATATCTTATTTGACGACATATTTGTATTTGAAGAGTGTACGTATAGTAATTATTTGAAACTATACATTCACTTAAACACTTGGTAAACAAGTTAAGGAACATTAGTGCATATGTTCCGATTTTGAATCTAAAAGTTTGGAAAATCTATTCCAACCGTCAGATATCACTGTTAAGATTAAATACATGTATGAAAAAAAATCCAACTACATCTGACAACGTTAAAGGCTCGATCGGGACGGTCAACCGGGTGAGTCAACCCTTTAAACGCTTAGAAATGGTAATTGGCCTGTCTAAATGACGTTTTTTGGCCTGACCTTCAACAGATAATAGTTTCAAATCGATGAGACGCAACTAATCGTATAAAAATTTTCCTCAAAATATTTACCGAACATCAGACTACCTATAGGAAAACGGAAGTAAAAAACAGTTAACCGCAACATTCGGCACATAGATTTTGTCGGAATCTTGTCATTTTTCAATCGTAGACGTATTTCATTATTTCGGTCATATCTTATTTGACGACATATTTGCATTTGAAGGATGAAGCAATGGTTTGTCGATAGTGATATAAAATAGAAGGTGGTTTTTTTTTGTTTTTTTTTTTAATCATAGCCGACGAAATTAAATATAGTACTCGTCGGCTATATAGACTTATAGCCGATGAAAATGTCAACTTCGTCGGCTAATGTTTCAGAGAATGGCCGACGAAAATACAAATCGTCGACTGAAATATGAATATAGCCGACGATTTTTTGAAAATACCAACGACAAAACAGTTTCGTCGGCTATGGTTAAACTATGGCCGACGATTTTTTTTTTTCACCGACGAAAAATAAAATCGTCGGCTATTCCTTAGAATTACCGACGAAAATTTTAATTCGACTGCCGTTTTTTTTTTTTGTCGGGAAAACCTTTTTTTCTGGTAGTGTATGTCCGGTCGTATACAAAGCAATCTTAATTATTTTTATACTTTAATTACTGTGCATATATATATATATATTAAAATTCTTAGTTTTAATCATCAAACACAATAAATCGTGTATTTACACACTATGGATTGAAGAGTTTTTTTTTTTTTTTTTTTAAGATAAATTTAGGAGTTAAATTCTCCACTGAATGGGAAACAAAATAAAGGAAAAAGGAAAAAAGAAAAAAGAAAGTGGTAGAGTAAATGTAAACAAAGAAAGAAAGCGTGGGAGGCGCGTACTAAGAACGTGACTAGCAGAGCAGAGGAGTTGGTCTGAGACTGAAGAAAGAAGAGAGCTAGCGGAGCCAATGATGACTCTGGAGCAGTTCGTCTCCCTGACCGGCCCTCTTATCGACTTGGAAAAGGAAGCCGAGATATCCGCCTCCATCAGCAGCGGCGCCTCCAGAAACCTCGACACCGCTCAAAGAAGAGGCTCCGCCATTCTCAATTTGAAGTGCGTCGATGCTCAGACCGGTCTCATGGGCAAGACTCTTCTCGAGTTTCACTCCACCAAGACTGAAAACGGTCAACCTCTTCCTCTTCCTCCTCACAAGGTCAGTCAACATTTTACCCACTTACTTACTACCTCAATCATTTCAAAATTCTTCACCTGATTTCTTGTGCTTTGCAGTTTGGTACTCATGATGTGGTCGTTTTGAGACCTAACAAATCTGATTTGGGCTCGCCTGCTCTCGGACAAGGCGTTGTTTACCGGTTGAAGGTAGTTCTAACAATGCCATGTAAAGTGGGACATTTCCCAGTTTTGTTATTGATAGGGTTGAATTGATTGAACAGGACTCGTCAATCACTGTTGCTTTTGATGATGTTCCTGAAGATGGATTAAATAGTCCCTTACGGCTTGAGAAACTCACAAATGAAGTATGTTATTTCAAACAACTCTTTTAATTTTTTTACTTTCTTGATCAATTTTCTTTGCAGACTTGTTTTAAGTATAGCTAGTTTGCTACTTTCATTATCTTTGTTCCATGTTGTATGCGTTGTCTTTCAGTCATCTTATTATTATACAATCCAAGATTGTATTCGTTGGTGAAGAGTTCTAGTAATATTTGTGTTTTCCCAGGTTACATATCGTAGGATGAAGGACGCTTTGATACAGTTGAGTAAAGGTGTGCAAAAGGGTCCTGCTTCTGATTTAATTCCTGTCTTGTTTGGAGAGAGAGCACCAACAGTGGCCAAGAAGGAAGTCACGTTCTCCCCATTTAACAAGAACCTTGATCACTCTCAGGTCTGCAACCCTAATATTTGTGTTTCCTTGTTTTAGGATTTTTCAAGTTGCCACTTATGCTGTCATCATGCTTAATTTTATATTGATAGGAATACATTTTACTAATTTAATTCCTCTAAATCTTCAGCTTTATAAAATGAACACACAGGTGTCAAATGCAAAAACACATATGTACTTCATCTCTGTGTATATCCTGCGCACGGTGCTACCTTCCTTTGATTTCATTACCACCTGAAGTTACTTATTTATTGGTGCAACTAAATAAGTGAACATACAGATATACTAATAAATACTAACAAAATTCAGTAAATGACAGATAGTTACATTATCTGAGGAATTGAATATTATATCAGTTTTTCATGTACTATTAAGGGTCTCAAAATACATGAATTGTTAATAATAAAAAAAAACTTATATCATTTGTGTAAAATGAAATCCCCCGTAGATATTGTAGATGTGATTACTAAAGAACATCAGATTGATTTTGGTTGCATACATTTTTATATTAGTTGTTTGATATAGTATCATATGTTTTTTTTTTGTATGAGCGTCTGAATCACTATTATATGCATACCACAGGATTAATTTTAATTCTCGTTTCATTTTCAGCTAACTGAAGCCCTTATCGTCTTCTTTTCCTTTGATCTTTCCTATTGTTATCTCTGCTCCACAGAAAGGTGCCATTTCAAAGGCTCTGTCATCCAAGAATGTATTTTTGCTGCATGGGCCTCCTGGAACAGGAAAAACCACAACTGTGGTGGAAATTATTTTGCAAGAAGTCAAACGTGGATCAAAGATCCTTGCATGTGCTGCTTCCAATATTGCTGTTGACAACATTGTTGAGCGACTGGCGCGCCAAAGGTATTTTACTGCCTATAGAATTGAGGAATAACTGTTTTATCAAAGTATTATCTCCATCATAATCAAGTATAAGGTGCTAAATCAGAGCATTCTGTAATCCTATCACTGGCCTTCACTTCTTTCGTTTAGTTGTACTCAGTTTTTCAGTGTTTCGTGTCATGCTCTTGCTAAGTTCGGATACTGCATGCAAACATTCAAAGCAGGTTTTTATTTGTAATAATGAACCAAATTTGATGTTGATATAGGCCAGATTATATAACCCCATGTCGTAGTATCTAACTGGTTTTATAGTTCGTTGGATTAGAAACCGTTTCCAGCTTTCCTTTTCTTCTTTATTTTGGAAAAAGTATATGTTGTCGAGAGGCTGGTTTTCAGAGTATATGCAGATATCGAGGGAGGCTTCTTGTCCCTCATTCAGGTAGCTGTTGGTGCCACTAGGTTAGGTTGAGTTGAAATGAATAGACTAATAGGTTTATGGGATTAAAATAACTTTCTTGTCTAATTATAATTACTACATGAACAAAAAACTGTGCATTACAGTTGCATTGACCAACGATATAGCTGATAACTTTTAGCTTGTATTGATCTCCAACCTGTGATGTTAGAGTAGACAATCTGATATTAAGTGAGAGCAGTAATGGTCCTCTCAGTTGTACCAAATTGTACTGTGATCATCAAGTTAACTTGTGCTATATACTAATAATACAAGTTGGGTAAATAGGGTGCTCTCTCCTATTTTGTTTTTTCTTTCCTTTTTTCTCGTCAAGTAGATGATAATCAAGTAAAGACTTTCATTACTTATTACTATATACAGAGTAAAGTTAGTGAGATTGGGACATCCTGCACGTTTACTACCTCAAGTACTGGAAAGTGCACTGGATGCACAGGTATGTGAGTTCTGCAACAATGTTGGAAAACTCTTGTCTTTGTGATATCAAACTTTTATAATTTCAACCCATTAGCACGATTATTACATGTCTAGATTTGTGCATTCTGCACCATTAATGTTCTCTAAACTCTGTGCTGCGGACATCTGTATAAGCACACGAGTTTCACAGTCCTCATTTGCTCCTCATTATAGTACACACATGCACACACAAATGGGGGTGGTGTGGTGTATTACTTAATGATGTATACTGCTCTCCAATACCGTAGATCTAAAATCTGGGCTCTATTCCCTACAAGAACAGCAAAGGTTGCCGAAGGAGCCTTGAGTTGAGTGGCCTCAACTGGCTCTAATAAAAAGATCTTGCAGCATGGAGCTTGTGTTATAAGATTCTACTTGTACAATCAAACACGTGTATGTATGAACCTAAGCTTCCTGGTTATTGGGAATTTTGTTCTTTTGGTGCGCCTAACAAGAACTTAAAAGACATTGATTCTGCTGATCTCAATTTCTGTATACCTTTCTGTGATGTCTATTACTACTACTAATGATATTAAGTTGTACATGCAGTCTTTCTCAAAAAAAAAAAAATAATGTAATAAGAATAAATTGGACATGTAGTTGATCTGAACCATCCATTCTCTTTAGGCTCCCCTTAAAAAGCATGATTCCTGTAAAAGTCCCATAACTTGTCATCAAAATAGATAACCAAACACAATGTTTTGATAACTAACAAGTCATGTGATAACTAAATGTGTTAAACTGTACGGTTTTAGTCACTAGATCACGGTGAATCTCCTTGGATTGAGGGATACTTTCATCTAATTACTTGCTTACTTTGCTCTTAGGTCTTGCGAGGAGACAACAGTTCTCTGGCAAATGACATTCGAAAGGAAATGAAGGTATTTTTGTTAACTAAAGCCTAAATTAATATGCATATTAAAAAATTAATATGCATATTAAAAAGTTGAGAGTTATTTTCTTTTTATGATTTATCATTATACTTTACCAAACTAAGACATTGGTATGGATCGTATGGCATACCTTAGTCGTGAATGAACTTGCACATTGCATTGTTGCAGGCATTGAATGGAAAGCTATTAAGAACCAAAGACAAAAACACTAGGAGGGAAATCCAGAAAGAGCTAAGGATTCTTTCCAAAGAAGAGCGTAAAAGGCAGCAGCTTGCTGTGACAGATGTAATAAAAAATGCAGATGTGGTGTTGACAACTTTGACTGGGGCATCGTCTCGCAAGCTGGACCACACATCATTTGATTTGGTGATTATTGATGAAGCTGCTCAGGCACTTGAGATAGCATGCTGGATAGCACTGCTAAAGGTAATGGGACTAGTACAGAGACATGTACATTTAACTTTTACACCAAACCTTGCCTATTCGTTTCCATAATATGGCTGTTCATGACATGTATGCAAAGCAAAAATGCATGTGTTAGTCTTTGTGGTTTTGAAAGAAAAATTTTGTTTTTTGTTTTTTGTTTTTTGTTTTTTTTTCCGCATATTGGTTAATTTAATACAACAGATATCCAGACAAGCAGAAGTGTAAGACTTAAATCACTGCGGTGCTAGATATCAATGTGTGTATTCTACAATTGCAAGAAGTATTTATGTATGATATTTAGTGAAAATTGCATACCAAGAAAGTCAGATTGTAGGTTTAGGCATGTAAAGCTTTTTAAACGCACTCCAAAATCCACTTGAAAATATCTGAGTTCATTGTTTTAGGGTTCAAGATGTATACTTGCAGGCGACCATCTTCAGCTTCCTCCAACCATACAGAGTGCTGAAGCTGAGAAGAAAGGTTTAGGAAGAACCCTATTTGAACGCCTTGCGGACATATATGGAGATGAAGTCGTATCTATGCTGACTGTTCAGTACCGCATGCATGAGCGTATCATGGATTGGTCATCAAAGGAGCTTTACAATAGTAAGGTGCTGAGAGCATGTCTGGATGTTGGCTCTGAGTAAATCTATAGTCAAATCACCGAAACTCATTAGATTTGATTGTATTATATGTTTTGGTGTGTTTGCAGGTTAAAGCTCATCCAAGTGTTGCTGGACATATGCTTTTGGATCTCGAGGATGTAAAGAAGACTTCTTCGACAGAATCAACCCTTCTTCTAATTGATATAGCTGGGTATGCAGTTCATTGTTGTCATATATCCTAATTTTTAAGAACAAACCTTTTAATACCTTTTAGTAGTATAAGTCTCAAGTCAGGTATCTCGGTGCAGTTTTAATGTTTTATTTTCTCTGATAGGGCTGCATATAGACAGAACTGTACACTGGCATGAGATGATATCACAGATGTGCACAGTCTTGTTATTAAAACATCACAACATGAGTTATATATGTACTTTCATTATGAATGTTCTTTTATCATTTATTGTTTATCAACTGAAAGAAAGAAAAAAAGTGTCTGAAAGCTAAAACAAGATTGACATGATACCAAATTTGCTTCTCCTATTAAAATCTCATGCCTACTAATTAATCTTAGTAAGTCTTAGCTTTTATTGCTAATAGAAAGAGTTGTTTTAAATGTCTTGAGGAACAAATATGAGTGATTCATGCCCACATGGCTTCAGGAGAGCTTCTTGATACTAAACAAGAAATGCTTTATGCATTATATGTGACTTGTTTGCACGGATCTGCTTCAGGTGTGACATGGAAGAAAAGAAGGATGAAGAGGAAAGCACTATGAATGAGGGTGAAGCTGATGTTGCTATTGCCCATGCAAAGAGACTCATTCAAAGCGGTGTCCAGGCTTCTGATATTGGAATTATCACCCCTTATGCTGCACAGGTATTAAAGAAATCCTTAAAACAGTGGAGTTGCAATAGCTCCTGGGTTTTCACAATATGAAATAATACTTCAGTTGATTAGATATTACTCTTCTGTTTACTATATCAGATCTAGTATTGCAGGTTTTTATACTGAAGAAGTTGAAAAGCAATGAAGAAAAACTAAAGGATTTGGAAATCTCAACAGTCGACGGTTTCCAGGGCCGGGAAAAGGAAGCCATCATTATTTCAATGGTTCGATCAAACTCAAATAGAGAGGTATGCATACTTGTGTCTCTGGTTCCGTTGATGGTATTTGTCTCAATTTATACTTGAATTCTACTGAATATGGGAATTATCAAATACTCAGGTTGGGTTTCTGAGTGATCATAGGCGAATGAATGTGGCTGTGACACGAGCAAGAAGGCAATGTTGTCTTGTATGTGACACTGGGACAGTGAGTAATGATGCATTCTTGAAGCGATTGATAGAGTACTTTGAGGAGCATGGCGAGTATCTAAGTGCCTCAGAGTATAGCAATGAATGAGCAAAATCGAAAAGTACCTCAGCAGCTACTGATTTGCTTTGTTTGGTGGCGTAGCTCTGGGATATAGTGCCCCTGAGATCTCCCATTGCTTGTGCAGCGGAAGAAAATTTGTATTCTAGTTAAAACAGTTTCCATTCTTAAAGGATATTTGTACCTTTTGAAACATCTTTTGGCCTGGTTATACCTATTTGAAGCTTGTTTACTTCAGCTTCCTTCCCATTTACCTACTTTTTAGATTTTTCCTACTACATTGTCGAGTTGACCAAAAAAATACTACATTGTCGACAAAAAAAAGAGGATGGTTCCTATATCCTACTACCTGTATTCATGTCAACTCAGAACCAGGCAAACATGAAGAAGCAAAATGATATTATGATTGTATCCAAAAAAAAAAAAATTGATATAATGATTCATAGTAAAGGCGAATCACACGATTTCCTAGTGAGGGAAGAATGAACTAATCCTCTCCATTCTGATGCCACTAAAATTGATAAGAAATGAGTACACACGTACTGCATCAACCAGCTCATACGTGATCAGAAATGTGGCTGAAGAGCTATGAAGTAGCAAAGTTGCCTGGAATCCAACTAAGCTAGTCTATTTTGCCAACATCTCTAAAAAGGTTCTTCTCCTCCGTACAAAAAACAAACAAATTTATTTCAGCTAGAAGTTCCAAATGGAAGTTGGGAAAGAGAGCTCTTCGTTCACATCATAAACTTGAAAAGTACCAGCTCCTGCTCCGTGATCTTCCATTGCTTGCATCTCAATCAATGCATCCCAGTTGAAGTTCTTGTCAGCGAAGGGTCCTAACTCCTCATTGCTTTCTGTAATCGAAGATTCTGGAGCTGCAAAACTTCCTGTGGTATCGGACTCTTCTACTTGTCTCTCATTCTTGAGCACACCCAGCTGCTGAAGAAACTCATTGAGATCAATCTGAGGCTTCTCCTCCTGTCCTCCCACAACTTTCTCCGATGTAATCTCTACCTCTTGCTCCTTATTCTCTGCTATAATTTCTTTTTGAGTTTTGTCCACTGTGATGTGAGCCTCAGGTTTTGAATCGCAGGAAGATGAACTGGACGAAGGAGTAGTTTGACCAAACACCCCATTTTGCTTAAGCTCCTGGAGCCTCTGATGAATGACGTGAACACTAGGTTGAGCATTAATGTTCAGCATTCCACAAGGAGGAAACATGGAGATGAAATTCTGGGAAGGGAACCATTTGAACTTTTGAGACTTGAGTAAAGGGTTGGAAGAGTTGGATTGCAGGTGAGGAAGATTGAGAAAAGCATCAGGGCCGTAGAGTCGCCTGGCAGCCTCATCATAAGCCATGGCAGCTTCTTCGGCTGTGGCAAATGAGCCTAACCAGAGCCTGGTTCTCTTCTTCGGCTCTCTGATCTCTGCAACCCATTTGCCCCAAGTTCTTTGTCGAACGCCTCGATATTCACACGAGGCGTTCTGAGGGCCGCCTTTGCCTCTTGTAGGGCCTTTCTTCCATGGCTTCAGTGGAGATTTTCTCAAGTTGTCCATGGAGGGTTGGAACTTGGAAAAAGGGAGAGTGAGAGTGAGAGTAAGAGTGAGTGTGAGAGTTTGAGTGAGAGTGCATACGTGACTAGAAAGGGCGCGGGATATGTAGTGAATGGGAGTGGAGTTTGGTTTAAATGTCGTCACGTTTGGCAAAGTCCATGCATGTGACAGCTTCATTCTCATATCTCCTTTTCAATTTTTGACATTCCAGCTCTTCTTGTCATGGGATGGATGACTAGTAAATGAGAGCCTTCTTGATTGAAAAAACTTTGTAAATCGACAGTCTAGCTAGTACACTCTAGTAAACTATCTGGTAAATTATATAAATAAATAAAAAACAACAAATTTCAGCTTATAAGTTTAGAAGAAATATATTATTGAATTCTCATATGTTATTCTCTACTAATTTATCGATAATATTATCGATATGACCACACATTTGTTGCTTCTAATCCATCTTCATTTGTGTTGATGTAGCACGACTAGATTTTACACTTTACACTCCACATTATGTGTAATCTTTTTCAAAAACTAACATTTTTTCTTTCATAATTTTAATTTTATCTTTTATGGTCTCAACAAAAAATACAAACGAGTGTAGATTGTAAATTATAGAAGGTAAATTTTATTCTCCAACATTTGGTATATCCAATAATACAAATCACAACATCGACTTTATACGAGAGTAGATTGCAGATTTGTGAATTTTAGTCTCCAACATTTGGTATTGTGTACGAATCACAATGTAGAGGTTGACATTTAGTGATCGAGGAATGAAGATATCGACTCTGTGATCTAGAAATGATCCGTCAGAGGGATCGCTAATATAATTTTACCATCTTGTGAGCCATGAACTTTTACAATGTGGTCATTCTCATTCCAATTTCGTACTCATCACATTCTGCCTATGTGCAACTCTGACTTCCAATGGGAGTCCTTAAGAGTAGAACAAATCCTCAAACAGTATAAACTGTATAACCGGAGTACATTGATTTTCTCTTATATTGTATATGGGAAATCTTCCTAATGTTCTTTTGTTTATCTAATCTTTTCAACTCAAGAAACGAAACGAATCTAAGTGGAAGGATTACATTTCTCTTAGATGGATCGTCTGGTATTGCAACGTATTGGGAGCTTTAAATGTGGTGGTGGTGACTGGAGATCTAGATAGCTATCCAATCTATCTGCTTTCGACTAATGAGTAGTGTCAAGCTGAATTCTTTGAATGAAGTCTGACACCCCACCTTGGATTCTATTCCATACCAGTTGCTTCTCCAGTAGAGACTGATCTAATCTCAGAGAAGGAGATCAAGAAGTAATTACCCACCTCACTACATTTTTCATTTTCACGAGCTCTTCTATTTCACATGTTTTCCTGCCATTCACAACCTGATGCCCGGGACTCTCCTCACCTTTATCCCATGCTTGTCCTCTCTTCTATTTCACAGGTGTGAAGCTTGGCTTCATGTTTCATCCCTATGTTGTACCTTGTATATGCTGATGATGCAGCTGATGAAGCTGTTACGACAACTACAAGCACCGTGCATGACTGGTTACCATTTCTTTTCTTTCTCTATACATTGTGCAGTCTAAACATAGTTTTTGATAAGAATCTGCGAAAAAAATTATACAAACCCGGCGCATTGGAGGCACAGTAACAGCAGTTCAATGGATGGAATGTTCTTCATAATAATTTATGTACAAGAAAACTTCTCATATATGTACATATTACATACTGCTGCGCAGGTGCCGATGATAACATAATGGCATGTTGAGAATGATTTGCAAAAGCTAGAAATAACATCAATGGTTGAGAGTGACCAACTCCACTCTAACTTCCGGATTATCTCGGTACTGTCCAACTGAGTAAAATCAACACTCTAGTTCTTTCTGCACTTGGTAACTAGATTGCTGAAGCAAAATGTCAACCAAAACGACTGTCTAATCTCAAAATTATGATTATCTTCAGTAGTTTATAGCTCCATTGCTGCCTGCTTTCAAATGTGTGAAAACATTTTTGTCATGGGAGTCATACAAATAATACGGAAGGCTATTAATTAACAAATATGCACACAAGAAGAAAACAAACTTTCATATCATCAAGTAAATGAGCAAAACAATCACTTTCAAAGGAGCAATTTGGACTTTGAAGTAATTCCTCAGTATAATTCAAAACACGAGTAAGATGAAAGCTACGTATCACTCCATATTTGACACCAGACTTTATGCTAGGTAGTCTAAAGTTTTGATCAATCAGAGGGGTAAATATGATAAATTTTTTGCCAGTATCTCGCACTGTTCTAAATGCAGTCTCCTTGCTACAGACCAACTAAAAACTCAGGTCAAATTAGTCCAGAGACTGCGTTCAATGTCTAGCAACTGAAAACTTAACCTACTAAGAACCTGAAATGTGGATCAGATGTGAGCTTCGTGGCAAACCATGTTAGCTGTGAGGAACTACTTTAGGGATCTCAGGTCAGGATCCACGATGATATTTATACTTTTGATAACAGTTTCTTCACTAGTTCCATGGGTGTTGAAATTGCTGTTCCTATAAAAGATCAATTTGTTTTCAAGTCTCCGAATGGTGCATGCAATAATTTGACATAACTACCAAAAATTAGCCTCTGCTGCTGCGTCAATTCGTGTCTGAGGACAAAAAGGATACAAGATCCAGAACTGTTCACATTTTAAAAATTCTAAATTGAAACTCATTGCCTGGTCCCAGAAGTTTCCACACTATACTCATATTTCAGAGTTACTATTCAGATGAAATTGGTAGTATCAAGTGAAATTACTATAGGCCAAAAGAGAGCAATACTTACATGCAAATAACCACTTCATTTCGATTTTGGACTTCCTTTGCATACGTTCCTCCATTTATCCTCAAGGTCTGTTGTGGTACGGGTTGACGAAAACACATCATAACCAAATTCCAATATTTGCTTCCATGGGATTCTTGTTTCATCATTGCATTGAAATCCCTGCACTCCCTTCTGCAACAGTATTAAAGATGTCATAATATATCCGATATTGTAAGCATACTCCAAAAAGTAAAGATGACAACAAAATCAAAACAAAAATGCTGATTTTGTTGGTCCTTGGTAATAAGAACCAAACTGAACAAGGCACTTTAAGGACCCAAGTATTATGCACCAACTCTTACAGTCTCTTATGTAATTAAGGAACAAATGAATAAACACCACATATACGCAATTATTTAACCGCAGCCAGGTATATGAGATGAAATGCAACTATGACATCATCATATCACTATAAAGATTCACTGAAAAAAAAATAAAAAATTTCCAACAACCTTGAGCCTCTCTTCTTCGTCAACCGTCCATGGAACCTTTTCTCTCCTTGACTGAGTCGTTGCCAGCTGAGTGCGGGCACTACAAAACAGAAGAAAAAAAGTATAGTATTTTCAATTAACAATTCTCACAAAATCCTAGGAAAAAGAAAAACTTTTAGTGTCGAACGAAATCAGTGTTTCTAAACAGGTAATATTGTGGGTCAACTGGGGACAATACAAGCTTACGCTTACAACTCCTGGTAACAAAAACTCATAAACACCAACTTTTTCAGACATTATTAGACCATATACAGAATATTTCCAAATTTTGAATAGACATGATGGGACAATTAAAACATACAAGTAGAAACGCAAACACTTGGAATCATAATTAACTTACCCAGGATATTTGCTCCTTTCTCTTAAAGAGTCATCAGTACTGTGCTGCTGCGTGACTTCTTGCTCAGTTGCTGCACCAGCTTTTCCTTGGTCAACCAGGATGCTCTGTGTGCTTTTACTGCACAAATGATCACCTTCCACTATCTTTTCTTCCCGTTTTTCACATTGATTTCCCTTATTTTCTTCACGATTTTCTAGATGCCTATTTTGACAAGGTTTCCCGAGAAGATTATCCTCAAACTGTCTAATGCAATTTTTCACTTTGATATGTACTCTTCCAACAGGTTTCATCGGTTGGTCTACCAAATTAGTATGAACAAATGCATTTAGTCCAGTCTCTAACAGGGATTTTTTATTCTTAGCTTCATAGTAATCAGCAAGAGCAAGAGAATATGAACAGAAGGGGCAGTAAAAGTTATCCTTATCAAAAGAAATGGCTGAGGAACGCAGCCAGTTCTCATGAACCACAACAGGACAATTACTCGTTTTACAAGTCAATAATTGACCACCTTTACTACAGTCCAGAGAACGCTTTTTCTCTCTGACTGCTGTTTCAAAGGAACCATTACTAGATCTGCATTGAGATCTCAAGAGAGCATGCTTCTTCATGGCAGCATCAATCTTCTTATCATGAAAACCATCACTTCCTGTTGATGTTTCTGACTCGCAAAGAAAATCCTTGAGCAGTTTGGAATTATCAGCAACGCTCTTCTGCTGGGATCCATTGATAGATGCAGGGCATGCCACTTTAATATGAGAATCATGCTCACTGGATACATTAGCAGCCACTGTATGCTGGGATCCCTCGGCGGCACCAACACCTGATGCTCTTAGTTCATGTTGAATCCCACCATCTTTGGTTTTATCAGCAAATGTACGCTGACACACTTCATCCTGAATTATGTCTTGAGGCATTGGAGTGGCATTACAACAATTCTCCAACTGACTCTGATGGGTTGCATCATAAGTGCTTCGTCCGTTCCTCTTTGACTCAGTATAAACGTCATGACCGTCCTCTAAGACCCTGACTTCCTCCATCAGTTCCATCTGATTTTCAGTCAAGTCACACCGTAACCTCTCAGAAACTGGAACCTCTCTTTCGGATGAATCTTCTGAAATTAAAGGAAGTTGGTTCTGTTCTATAGAGTGCAAAACTGAATAGGCATCCCACTCTTTGCTTTTGACTCTTTTCTGGTAATCATCAGAATGATTTACCGATTTAAGGTTTTCACCTGCCATATATTCAGGACCTTGGCCATTGCCTTCATCAGCATTTCTTAGCTGCTGAGGTTCATCTGTGGATGAAAGAAGCGGTACTCTGATATCATCTAGAGGAGCAACATTTGATACTCTTAGCTTGCAATGAAGTCCACCATCATCTTTGGCCTCACCATGACAAGAGTGTGGGTGGCCTTTATCCTGAAATGTATCCTGAGGCACTGAAGTCGGATTAGAATGATTTTCTGTCTCTTTTATTGCAACATCACTGCTCTTTCCATATGTCTTTGTCGCAGCATAATCACTGTGACCATCTTTTACCCTGTTTTGCTCCATTGCCATCTGTTTTTGTGCCACATCGCACCTTCCATTCACAGAAACCGGAACATGTCTTTCAGATATATCTTGTAAACACTCTTTTCCAAGTGAAGGAATTCGGTTCTGCTCTACTTCTAGAGACTGTGAAACCTGTGAGGCATCCAAGTTCATCTTTTTCGCTTCAATATGCGAATCCTCAGAATCATTTGACCTTTCACGCTTTTCATTATCGGATCCAATCCTATCCCTTTTGGAAAGCATAAGATTTTCATTCTCTGATTTCCCTTCTACTCCCATATTTTGAGTACTAGAGCTGCTCTTATTTTGACTTTGAGTACTTTCATTCACAGAAACTCTATCAGCATCACTTGTCAATGTTAAACCGCTCTTTTCTCTCAAGACATCAGCATGCGGATGGGAGCCATCTAGAATCGACTCTTTCAACTGCTCATAAAGAAAACACACAATCCATATCTAGGCAACTAAAGAAAAACCGACTGATACAAGAAAATTGAAAAGAGAACATCAAAGTGTGTAATGTACCTGTTTCAAAGCACATTTCGGCAAAGTACCTTTTTTATGCACAATAAAAGGCCACACATCCCATCTCAACAGCCCTGGTCCAGCGTTCCGCAAATCAGACTCCAGCGTCTGAAAAAAGACAAAAGACATCTCATTTTTCATCAATTGAGTATATTCCCCACCTCCAACAACTCCTCACAATACAAAATTTTTGAAATGCAATCTCAATATGGCATCAAATTTTAACCTCTTTTCAGATACTAAGATCAAAACTTTACCTCATCAGTAATGCGTTTGAGGACACTTTCGCAGCTTTCGGATAAATCAAAGCTGATTTTACCATTCTGGGAAGAAGCAACATGACTAGTGATCAACCCATTATTACTAAAGCCAAATAACTCCTCCAAACATCTGAGAGCAACCCTTTCTCTTGCATTTTTTGACATGTTATCAGGTAATGCTGTGCCTATCTCACCCAACAAATCTGAGCAAAAACCAAAAGCCCTAATTTTCACTCACACTGTTCAAGTAAAATTATAAAGATAAATAGCGTAAAATTGGAGATTGAAGTAAAGAAGAAGGGTACCCTTTAAGAGAGAAACATCAACTTGTTTCATGGAGGCAAGGCCTTCAACGACCCAAAGCCAAGCAACGGCTTTCTGCTGCTCACTCATGTCTTCCAGGGAGGCTAGGCTGCACTAAAACTGAACTAGCTTCAAAGTGAAACCCCAAAACACAACTATGTTTCAAATTATAAGCTCGAGGAGCGGGCCGGTTCGGGTTGAAGATTGATTGGGCCGGATCGGGCAATTACCAAGTACATTATCTCCCTTGCAAGCTTCACTTGCAAACTTTGTTGTCGATTCGGCATATTATCATTATAGATAATTACCCAAAACTACAATTTTGTACTCATAATTACCAATTGCAAGATCTGTTTTTTTTATACCACTAGCAGGATTTAACACTAACAGACTTTTAATCCGTCCAATATTAAATGACATAATTGACCCTCAAAATGTAAAAATTACAATATATGCCATCTATATATATTTAAAAAAAAAAAAAAAAAACTCACAGATCTCTCTCTCTCGTCCTCAAACCGACAAACCCACCCAGACCCAAACCCTAGATCTGAGATTGGAGGCGCCGAGGGGAGGTGGGCGGTGGAGCAGATCGAGGCGCGAGGCCGGAGAGACGCGAGGCGGAATGGCACGAGGCAGAAGCGAGGTCGGAGAGGCGCGAGGCCGGAGAGACGCGAGGCCGGAGAGACGCGAGGCCGGAGAGGCGCGAGGCAGAAGCGAGGCCGGAGAGGTGCGAGGCAGAAGCGAGGCCGGAGCGAGGCGAGGCGCAAGCTGCGAGCTCGGAGACGTGACGACGACGACGACGAGGAGCGAACGCGAGGCCGGAACCGGAGCAAATCGAGGTAGCGGAGGCGGAGCCAGGGAACCGAGCACGACGGCGGAGACAGGGGGACTGAGGAGCGGCGGAGCCGGGGGGACCGAGGGTGACGACACTCTCTCTCTCGTCTCTCCCTCTCTACCTCTCCCTCTCTTGCTCTCTCTCTGTCTCTCCCTCTCTACCTCTCCCTCTCTGGCTCTCTCTCGTCTCTCCCTCTCTACCTCTCCCTCTCTCTGTCTCTCCCTCTCTGCCTCCCTCTTTGGCTCTCTCGCGTTTCTCCCTCTCTACCTCTCCCTCTCTTTGTCCTTGGTGTGGTGTTTGTTGTTTGATTTGGTGTGGTGTGGTGGGATTGGGATTTGGTGGTTGGAATTGGATCGGTGGAGGCCGGTTTGTGGAGGAGTGAGGGATCTGGATTTTTTTTGGGAGAATTAGGGTTTTGAGTAGGAGATACTGAGGCTCAGTATTATTGAAGTGCGGCGGAGGACGGCGGAGTGCGGCGGAGGACGGCGGAGCTACTGAGCCTCAGTATTATTGAAGTGCGGCGGAGGACGGCGGAGATACTGAGGGTCAGTATTTTTGAAGTACGGCGGAGGACGGCGGAGATACTGAGGGTCAGTAGTATTAAAGCACGGCGGAGGACGGCGGAGCTACTGAGGGTCAGTAGTATTAAGTTGAGTTCTGAGGATCAGTAGCATTAGGCTTAATGAGGGTAATTATGTAATTTAAGACTTAACTGATTTTGTTAGTTTTGGATGGAACCTTGCTAATGGTAATTTAAAAAGAGGACCTTGCTATTGGTAATTATGTACCCAAAATTGTAGTTTTGGGTAAAAACCCCTTATCATTATCATCCACATTAAACTTGACAAAACCACTAGCATCCACATTGGAGACACTTACTGAGTACCGTCTACATTTAGTTAGAGAAAATAAATCAATGTACATAATCCGTTGATCAATAGATTGCCTTAAGTTATTGTGACTACAAGCCATGAAATAAGTCAGGCTCTCTCCATCAATGGACTAAGTACTAGAGTTCTACATTCTCCTTGAACTTGTGTAATGTGCCAATTATACAATCTCAGGACTTTTTGGGACAAGTTCTTTATATAATGATCTATATTTCTACAGTGTCAAATTTTGGCAAAACTACTTGCATTGTGCATGCCATCATTGCGGACATTATCAAAGGATTCATAACTGCCGGGAGCAAGACAGAAATTGCATTGATCCGATTATATGCAAAGATCACAGCTAACTGAAGGGCCGGAACTAAAGGGGTAAGTGGTAACAAGTTCAAGCCATTGTCCTAATCACTTTTTTGTACCCTCTCGTTTTTGTCTACTAGTCAATTTGGTCTCTCACTCTGCTAACAGAACGACAACTACTTCCATGTGTTTGGTTGCTAAGGTGCAAACACAATGTTTGTTACAATGCCAGAAAAAAAAGAATTTTTTTGCAAGGGCTAAGTCTTCCATGTTTCAGAGTACCGGGTACTCGGACGTATTAGTAATATTACGACCGTTGGTTATCATTAATATTTAGGATATAACGGTTGAAATTGTTGCTAATATAGCTGAATATCAAAACTCTGAATATGTAAGAAATTTTAATTTTACAAGTGTTGACAGTAGCCACAGAGGGGCTACAACAGGCCCACAGACCCGCAACCAGTGCACCCGGGGCCGGCCTAGGGCCCGGAACCCGATCGCCAGCACCCGGAGCCGGGGTCCAGCAGTCTACCTTGCAACCAGGGACCCGGGGACCGGGGGCGCCAGCCTGCCAAAGAGGTCACCAGAGCTGCCCTTTGGTGTATGAACAGAAGGAAGCCAGTCCCACATCGAAGAGTGAGGCCAGACCTCACGCCCGACCACCTATATAAGGGCCTCAACTACCCTAATTAATAGGTATACTACCAGAAAAGGGGTTATAGCCGACGATATGGGAAAAAACGGCCGACGAAATAGTACTTCGTCGGCTATAAGGGGTCATAGCCGACGAATTACTATTTCGACGGCCACATCGTCGGCTATAATATTATAGCCGACGAGTTGTCCGCCGTCGTCGGCTATAACTATAGCCGACGAAAAGTTTTTAGTTATAGCCGACGAGGAGGGTGTTCGTCGGCTATAAGAGTTATAGCCGACGAGGAGTTTTTGGTTATAGCCGACGAGGAGGGTATTCGTCGGCTATAACTCTTATATCAGATCCATTCTGCAGCAGCGAGCTCATTCGTCGAAAACATTTCGAAAACGCTCTGAAATCGTCCAAAACCTCGGCCATAAGCTTGAAAGGTACGTATATTGCTGTGTGTGTTGATTTAGTTGGTTATATGCGCATATAGAGTTTAATTAGAATAAATGTGTGATTAATTTGATATATATATATATATGTGTTGAGATGAGATTATTAATGGGTTGATATGTTGGTTAGATAGAATTGAAGTTTTGTTGAAGATTAGTGATTGATTGTTGATTTATAGGTGATTTTAGATGAATTTGATGAAAAAATGTATATATATATATATTAATTAATTTAATTGTAATTAAAAATATATTGTTGGTATATATAAAAAATACATTGTGTTTAATTAATTAGGGAGATTGACGATGTTTTAATTAATTTAGGGATGCATGTGTGTGTATATATATATATATATATATATATATATATATGTGTGTGTGTGTGTGTGTAATGATGAATTTTTTAATTAATTAGTACGTACGTACGTACGTAGTACGTGCATATATACATATCTATATATAGCTATATTTATTTCTTGAATTTACAGGATGGACAAGAGTTGGATTACCCTTGGAAGATAGGATCAGGCGTATCATGATGGAGTTAGGAGTTTCCTGGATTTTGTGCTGGCTAACTGTGGAGACACTACACTTCATTATTGTCCGTGTAAAAAGTGCAAGTGTGCCACCCCACGACACCGGTTTTCCATAGAGACAGTGGAGCAACACTTGGCTAGATATGGATTTTTGGTCCTATACAGTAATTGGATTTATCACGGTCAACCAGAGTTTGCGGGTCCTCATGATCATGGACAATTTGCCGAGAGAGGGAGTTCCTCCAATGATCCAACAACGAACTGGATCAACGATATATTTCCTCGTGAGAGCGGTGTCTTTGATGAAGCACCAGATGTGCAACTCCCTCCTCCGGAGATGGAGTGTTTCCCTGATATTGAGCCACTCGAGCCATTACCCCGATCTCCGGTCAACACAAGTGGTATGGAAAAGTACAACAACCTGATCGCATTGCAACAGACTCCGTTGTACCCCGGATGCAGTAAGACTGTCCTTGAATCTGTCATGGGAGTGATGAAGATCAAAACGGAGAACAAAGGCACTGTCAAATCGGTTGATGATTGGCTGAAGATATGGGGTGGGGCGATGCCCCCCGGACATCGGCTTCCTACCAGTCATCATAAGGTGCGACATATCCTTAAAGATCTCGGCCTTTCCTACATCAAGATTCATGCATGCAGATACGATTGCGTTCTGTTTTACGGGGAAGGACTTGCAGATCTTGAATACTGCCCAGTATGCAATACAGAGCGGTATAAGTTCACTCCTAAAGGGAACAAGAAAGCTGTGAAGATACTTCGGTACTTCCCGCTGATTGATAGGCTCGAGCGGTTGTTCATGTGTGCTTTCACGGCCAAAGCTATGAGATGGTGGGCTGAGAGGAATGTGCCTGACGATGACACCCTTAGACATCCCGCCGACGGAGAGGCTTGGAAGAAGAATGTGTTGAAGTTTCCTGAATTTGCATCAGAGGTTCGAAATGTTTGGCTAGGGCTATCATCCGACGGTTTCAACCCTTTTGGTAAGAAAGAGCTTCAGTACAGTGTGTGGCCAGTTATTTTGATTCCGTACAACTTTCCACCGTGGATGTGCATGAAGAAGGAATATAACATGCTCACATTGTTGATTCCAGGCCCAGGTTATCCGGGAAAGTGTCTCGATGTGTATTTGAGACCCGTAATTGAGGAGCTTCGGTACTTGAGTCTGAACGGCCACCTGGTCTACGACCGGTTCAAAAATGAGATGTTCCGGATGCATGCCATGCTTGTTGGCACGATCAGTGACTTTCCTGGGAGGGGTATGTTGTCGGGCAGCGTCACCAGGGGTTACAGGGCTTGTTCAGAGTGCATGACTGTTGATTGCTCCAGTCCTCATTGCAGCAAGATTGTCCAGATGCGTCACCGTCGTTGGCTTCCACATGACCATCCATTTAGGGACGATGCACAGGCTTTTGATGGGACTGAAGAAAGGGGCTGGGCACCCGAGCAATGGACAGTGGAGGAAATATTGGCAGTGTTGAATGAGTATGACTTTGGTCCGCTTAGCAATCATCCCGATGTGTTGCGCACGATTCCAGAGAGGCCGGATCGGTATAGGTTCTGGTCACACAAGAGCATCTTATGGGAACTTCCTTATTGGGCCAGGTTGGCTACCAGATACTATCTGGATGTCATGCATATAGAGAAGAACGTGGGTGAAGCCGTGGTTGGCACCGTTTTGAATTGGGAGAAGAAAACAAAAGACACCCCCAAGGCACGCGTTGATCTGAGAAATATGGGACTGCGGGACCATTTGTGGTTGAGAGAGGGCAGGAGCAAAATGCCCCAAGCTCCTTACACCGTCACCAGGGACCAGAAACATGAAATCTTTGGATGGCTGAGTAATGTCAGGTAACTTTTTATTAGGCATGTATTCCCTAAAGAATCCATCTGTTATTGGACGACTATATATGCATGAAATGTAATTGTTGTTAATGGCTATGCAGGTATCCTTATGGCTATGCGGGTAACATAAGCAAGTGTGTTAACTACCGAGACAACAAGATGTACGGATTGAAGAGTCACGACTGCCATGTACTGCTTCAACGCCTCTTCCCTATTTTCATTCGAGCGTACTTGGAGGATGAAGTGGTTGAGCCGTTGGTGGCGTTGTCAAGATTCTTCCAGAAGTTATGCGCTAGAGAAGTTAGAAAATCAGACCTCATGAGAATGCATGAGGAAATCGTTTTTATCTTGTGCAAGTTCGAGAGGATATTTCCCCCAAACTTCTTTGACATCATGCCTCACCTGATGATCCATCTTCCCCAACAATTGTTGCTTACCGGTCCCGTACACTACACTTGGATGTATCCCATCGAAAGGTACATGTTATTCATAAATTTGATTTATACATGTTTTAAAATAAAAGTTGCATGCTCTTAACATGCACTTGTTAACCTTGCAGACAACTTGGAGACTACAAGAAATATGTGCACAATAAATCTGCGCCTGAGGGGTGTATTGCTGAAGCTTACATTGCGCATGAGTGTGTAACGTACGCCAAGTTGCACTTGGGAGCGATGGAGGACCCCCCACAACATCCAAGTCGAGATGACCCCGAGTTCAACCTATCTATCGTCGCCAACACTGTTGTACCATACGGAAGCTTCAAGAAGAAGGGTGTGGACAAGTTGCCTGACCATGAGGTACGGATTGCCCACTGGTGGGTTCTAATAAACTGTCCGGAGGTACAATATTGGAAACGAACCCATCTTCACTGCAAGGAAGTTCGCGGTGATGTCGAGTACCACAACACGACGTTTGCAGACTATTTTCCACAATGGGTAAGTGTATAAATATATATACTAGATGGCTTTCTTTTACAGTTCCCTATTCTTTAATCATAAACACACCAACTGATTTGAGTTATATTTTTCAGCTGATGCAAGTGGCTGCGAGGGGTGGTCATACAAATTACTCAGAGGAATTGAGGCTGTTGTCGATGAAGCCGATATCTTCCACAGTCCGCCCAATGTGTGATGTCAACGGCGTTAAGTATATATGTGAAGCTAGAGACGGGGAACGCAAAACACAGAATTGTGGGGTGATGGTCGATGGTGCAGAGGGGGGCGTGGATTTTTACGGTGTCCTACAGTCAGTTGTTGAACTCATTTATGGGAACCGCATGAAAGTCCACTTGTTCAAGTGTCGATGGTTTGATACTAGGCCGCACCGCATACGGATCGATCAGTACGGCATACTTTCGGTGAATACCGCCACTAGTGTGTATGAAGACGACCCCTTTGTTTTCGTCACAGCGGCCAAAAAGGTCTTTTATCTTGACGATCCATTGAACAAAGGCACGTGGAAGGTAGTTAACCATGTGTCTCAGCGAGACATATACAGTGCTACCACACTTGGTGTGAGCACAGAGTGTCAAGAAGCGACCGCATACCAAGAGCCGGACGCCGGCGACATTCCGGAATCCTCCACCATCCGCGATAATAATGTGACGCCGGGCAGAGTGGTTCGACTTCCTAGGGGTCAGGTGCCCATGTATGATGTTAATCCGAATCGTCTATATCAGGCAGACGATGACTCAGACGACGAGTACGAGCACCGGTTGCCAGATATGAACTACTATACTACGTCTGACTCAAGTGATGAGGATGATTCTGATTATCATCCTTAGTATACTGTTTATGTATGTATTTGTGTACGATGGTGCATGCATGTATGAATACATTTTTCGTCCTTAATTACCGTTTTCCGAGTTTATGGGAAATTGTATTGAATTGTTTGTGCGATGTTCAGGAATTTATCAGGTGAAATAGGCAATTTTCAGGCCCTAAATGGCAAATTTTCAGAAAGATAAGCATTATAGCCGACGAAATGGACCATACTTCGTCGGCTATAATGCCCATTCTGGGTAATTTAATATGCAAGTCGTCGGCTAACGACAAAATGTTGAAGGTCGTCGGCTAAAGTATAGCCGACGACCTGTATTTCGTCGGCTATAACCCCTGGCCCGGATGTTGACCGAAACCATTACGTAGACCCTTCAAATGTAAAAGTGTCGTGAAATAAGATACGACTGAAATACTGAAATACGTCTACGGTTGAAAAATGGGAAGATTCCAACAAAATCTGTGTGTCGAATGTTGCGGTTAGCTGTTTTTTACTTCCGTTTTCCTATGGGTAGCCTGACGTTCGGTAAATATTTTGAGGAAAATTTTTATACGATTAGTTGCGTCTCATCGATCTGAAACTATTCTCTGTTGAAGGTCAGGCCAAAAAACGTCATCTAGACGGGCCAATTTCCGTTTTAAAGCGTTTAGAGGTTTGACTTTGCAGTTTGACCGTACCGATCGAGCCTTTAACGTTGCCAGATGTAGTTGAAATTTTTTTCATACATGTGTTTAATCTTAACGGTGATATCAGATGGTTGGAATAGATTTTCCAAACTTTTAGATTCGAAATCGGAACATATGCACTAATGTTCCTTAACTTGTTTACTAAGTGTTTAAGTGAATGTATAGTTTCAAATAGTTGCTATACGTAGACCCTTCAAATACAAAAGTGTCGTGAAATAAGATACGACCGAAATATTGAAATACGTCTACGGTTGAAAAATGGGAAGATTCCGACAAAATCTGTGTGCCGAATGTTGCGGTTAGCTGTTTTTTACTTCCGTTTTCCTATGGGTAGCCTGACGTTCGGTAAATATTTTGAGGAAAATTTTTATACGATTAGTTGCGTCTCATCGATCTGAAACTATTCTCTGTTGAAGGTCAGGCCAAAAAACGTCATCTAGACGGGCCAATTTCCGTTTTAAAGCGTTTAGAGGTTTGACTTTGCAGTTTGACCGTACCGATCGAGCCTTTAACGTTGTCAGATGTAGTTGGAATTTTTTTCATACATGTATTTAATCTTAACGGTGATATCAGACGGTTGTAATAGATTTTCCAAACTTTTAGATTCGAAATCGGAACATATGCACTAATGTTCCTTAACTTGTTTACTAAGTGTTTAAGTGAATGTATAGTTTCAAATAGTTGCTATACGTAGACCCTTCAAATGCAAAAGTGTCGTGAAATAAGATACGACCGAAATATTGAAATACGTCTACGGTTGAAAAATGGGAAGATTCCGACAAAATTTGTGTGCCGAATGTTGCGGTTAGCTGTTTTTTACTTCCGTTTTCCTATGGGTAGCCTGACGTTCGGTAAATATTTTGAGGAAAATTGTTATACGATTAGTTGCGTCTCATCGATCTGAAACTATTCTCTGTTGAAGGTCAGGCCAAAAAACGTCATCTAGACGGGCCAATTTCCGTTTTAAAGCGTTTAGAGGTTTGACTTTGTAGTTTGACCAAAGAATAGCCGACGACATATTTAACTTCGTCGGCTAAACTCTTGCGATCCGCGCCGTTTCATTGTCCGCCGTTGGATGAGCGAGATCTGACGGCTGCTGAGAGCGTGAAGTATAGCCGACGAGATTCATATTATAGGCGACGAGATTCATATTATAGGCGACGAAATAACTACTTCGTCGGCTATAACCGGCCCACAAAGCCCAACTTCGGCCCGGCCCGGATTTCGGGTCAGAGTATAGCCGACGAAATTCGTCGGCTATACTATAGCCGACGAATTAAAATTAAATCGTCGGGTATAGTCCACACTATAGGCGACGAAATAACTACTTCGTCGGCTATAACCGGCCCGCAAAGCCCAACTTCGGCCCGGCCCGGATTTCGGGTCAGAGTATAGCGGACGAAATTCGTCGGCTATGACTATAGCCGACGAATTAAAATTAAATCGTCGGCTATAGTCCTTCGATTTAAACCGCAACAGAGGCGCCTCTCCCTCATTTTCTGCTTACCCTAAACCCTAATTTCCCTCCCCCACCCGATCGACCGATCGACCCCCAGCCCCACCCGACGCCGATCGACCCTCCCCCACGCCGATCGACCCCTCCCCGCCCCGGCCCCCTCCTTCTCGAGCCCTCCCCGACCCGATCGACCACCCGAACGGCAACGCCACAGCCGCCGCCCCTAGGCGCCGTCGCCGCCGCACCGCACCACCTCCCCTAGCCGCACCACCATGTCAGGTAGTCCCGCTCTCCCCCATTTATGGTTTTTGGAAATTTTGTGGAATTTTGTGGTTTTGTGGAATTTATGGATTTTGTGAAATTTTATGGTTTTTGTGAAATTATATGGAATTTAGGGTTGTTGTGCAATTTATGGAATGTTGTGGAATTTTTGTTAATTTTGTGTAATTTTGTGGAATTTTTAGAAGGATATATATATATATATTTCGGAATATATATATATATATATAATTAGGTATAAATATATTTATGTATATATATAATTAGGTATATATATATTTAATGAAGTTTTTTATTTTGTTGTGAAATTTATGGAATTTTGTGGAAATTTTTTAAATGTTGTGGAATTTTTGTTAATTTTGTGTAATTTTTAGGAGGATATATATATATATATATATTTCGGAATATATATATATATATATATATTTCGGAATATATATATATATATATAATTAGGTATAAATATATTTATGTATATATATAATTAGGTATATATATTTTTAATGAAGTTTTTTATTTTGTTGTGAAATTTATGGAATTTTGTGGAAATTTTTTAAATGTTGTGGAATTTTTGTTAATTTTGTGTAATTTTTAGGAGGATATATATATATATATATATATATATATATTTCGGAATATATATATATATATATATAATTAGGTATAAATATATTTATGTATATATATAATTAGGTATATATATATTTAATGAAGTTTTTTATTTTTTTGTGAAATTTATGGAATTTTGTGGATTTTTTTTTTAATTTTGTGGAATTAACAACGATTTGTAGGAGGATATATATATATATATATATATATATATATTTCGGAATATATATATCTATATATATATAATTAGGTATAAATATATTTAGGTATATATATAATTAGGTATATATACATTTAATGAAGTTTTTAATTTTTTTGTGGAATTTTTGTGAAATTTATGGAATTTATATACTAATTGTGCAGGAAACCGCCGCGCTGTAGACCGATGGCTTGGCAGACCGACCGAGAGCGACCCCGACGCTCAGGCAGGAGCCAGCCGTGGGGGGAGCGGATCCAGCGGTCGTCGGGGCCTAGGCCGGCCTATGAGTCGACGAGAGGAGACGTTGATGAGATTGATCCCGAGCGATCCACGTGGGGGCTCCTCGTATGAGTCGACAGGAGCGGGCCCTGACTCGAGTGTCGGAGGAGGACGCAGAGCCACCAGACCCCAGTGCACTTCAGCACTGTTCCAGGATCGGCAGCCGACCCCACCGCGCGCCGATCTGGACCCTCCAGAGATGCTCCCTGTCCCCCCACAGCGACAGCGTCCACAGCTACGGGGCCCACCGTCAGGGGGAGCAGGCCCCTCAGGGTCCACGCCCCGTATGTCTCCGCCATCGGGGATGTACATGGTCCAGTTCCTCCCTGCCATCCCCGAGTACGACGCCAGGGGGAGGCAGATTTGGAGGCACGACCGGCCCCACGAGATTCCCTGGGAGGAGGCCTACGTCCACAGGCCTTTCGACTCAGAGGACTGCCGCGACCTGTGGTGTGTTCGTGAGAAGGACAAGCAGTACAACGACGCAGGTAATTGGTTAGTTTAATTAATTATTTAGATTGTTTAATTAATTATTTAATTAGTTAGTTTAAATAATTATTTAACTATGTATTCATTTTAATTATGAAACAGGCGTCCTCGTAAATAAACCCGCGGGGACGAGACGGACCAGAGGGCCAGCGAACATGTCGACCCTGGAGAGGGAGCTCGCCGGTGGGATCAGAGAGATCCTGCCCGGTCCCGGTGAGGATGGACGCCCGATTGAGAGGAGAGACACCACCACTAAGTATATCAACGCGACGGGCATGCTCGTGCGGGACAGGGTCCCACTGTTGTGGCCCGACTGGGGCTCTGTGCCCAATGACATCAAGGCGCGAGTGTACAATGCACTGTCAGTGAGTTAAATCGTATTTTTATTATAGAAAATAAACATTTATGAATTCAGTCCTTATAACTATATAAAAATATTTTCTAATTAATTTATAATATTGCAGCAATGGTTTAGAGTCCATCCTACCTTGGACTGGTGGAGAGATGAGCAGCTGAAGAACAGGTTATGTGTTTCGCTTTTTTTTGTATAAATATATTTATTGGCAGTGTACGAATATATCTAACAGTTGTGTTTTGTTAATATAGGTACTCCGAGTGGAAGAACGAGCTGTCGACGCACTACAGAACGTACCATGTGGAGCAGCGCTTGGGGCGAGGTGCAACCCCCCACGAGTTCCGGTACAGGGAGTATGAGTGGCTATGGCTGGTAGCCTACTTCGGGAGCGACAGGGTCTCGGTAAGAAAATTTAGCCTGCTAGTATATAACTTTTTAATGTTATTTAATAATTAAATTATGTAGTTACTTAATTAAATTAATTAGTTAGTTAGTTATTAGTTATTAAATTAAGTTAGTTAGTTAGTTACATAGTTAGTTAGTTCGTTACTAAATTAAATTAGGTAGTTAGTAAGTTAGTTAGTTACTAAATTAAATTAGTTAGTTAAGTAGTTACTAATTAAATTAAATTAGTTAGTAACTAAATTAGTTAATAATTTTATTTTGGTTAGTTCCTAATATTTTAATTTAGTTACTAATTTATATTTGCGTTTATATGTTCGTTCTTATAATACAGAAAATCTCGAAGACGAACAGCGACAACCGCAAGAGGAACGAGCACCCCCACCACGGCGGCGCCCGCTCCTGGAGGCAGTGGGCAGAGATTGCGAGGAGGGACCGACCGCTGAGGCCGTTGTCGTGGATTCATGAGCAGATGTATCCGGGGCGTCCCGACCAAGTGGTAAGTATTCGCCCATCTTCAATAAAAGTGTTTCATTAAATTAATTTATATATTTTTTTTATTAATTCGTTTATTATATTTTCTTGTCAATTAGGCGGAAATAGATGCGGAGACCGACGCGATCACCTTCGGGATCGCGCGAGACACCCTGGGGGAAGGGGCGTCCGACGAGGCGATCGCGGAGTTTGCCTCCACGATCGACACCCTTGAGCCGCGCTTGGCCTCTCAGATCATGCACGCGGCGGTAGGGACAGGCAACAACTACTTCTACCAGAGAGGCCTAGGCGCGGCGGGAGATGGGGTTCTCAAGTACACGCCGGCCAATCCCAGCACGCAGCGTGCGGCTTCGACGAGAGGAGACTTGCAGACGCAGCTGCAGAGGACTCAGGCGGAGTTGGCGAGGGCGGTGGAGGCGCTCCAGTAGGCGGAGTTGGCGAGGGCCGCGGAGGCTTCGGCGCAGCAGGCCAGAGACGCATCTGTGGCTGAGATGTACCGATGGATGCAGCAATCTTGGGAAGCCCAGCAGGCTGGACTCCAGCCCCCGCCTCCGCCACAGATGCCCCAGTTCCGGTGGCTATGGCGATCAGGGTAGCCATAGCCACCGGAACTCGAACGATCCGGTCGACGACGCTACGCGTTTAGGGAGTGATGATGAGTAGATGACTAGTTAGCTAGGGGGTTAATTTGTACAGTAGGTAGGATATTAGGGATGAATTGATGTGGATATTTGTTGGATATTTGGATGTTTGTTTGTGGATTTTCTGCAGCCAAGCCGAAGACGAAATGAAATTGGGCCCGAGTTAAATTTTTAAATTTTTTTAAATATTTAGGGGTTATAGCCGATGAAATGGGCCATATTTCGTCGGCTATACCCTCCCGGCTTCCGGCAAAAAAAACCGTTCCTGGGACCGGCGATTGTTATGGCCGACGATTAATTCGTCGGCTATGCCGGACGTATAGCCGACGATAGTGTCGTCGGCTATGCCGGACGTATAGCCGACGATAGTGTCGTCGGCTATGCCGGACGTATAGCCGACGATAGTGTCGTCGGCTATACTTCCGGGTTAGGGGCAATTACGTAATTGTTAAAGCCGACGATCCTGTCGTCGGCAATGTTCGAAGTATAGCCGACGACGCTTTATTCGTCGGCTATACCGCGTGTTTTATAAGCCGACGACTTACCCTGAGTGTCGTCGGCTATACTATAGCCGACTGAGCATTCCCGACGAGAGAATAGTCGACGATACGTCGTCGGCTATGAGTATAGCCGACGATTTAATGAAAACGGCCGATGAGATGGCGTCGTCGGCTATAACCCCTTTTCTGGTAGTGGTAACTGATCTTTCCTACTGCTTATCATACGTGCTTAAGTTATCTATTCATCCCAACTGTACTAACTTAGGCATCGGAGAGGAGAAGACCGGCCCGCCCGGTATTCCCCTTAGTAAGCAGGTTTACAGGAGATCACACTTGGATTCATCTGTCTCTGCCAGGCCTACGGGTTTTAGGTACGAACAATTGACGCCGTCTGTGGGAAGGATACGTTAAAACCACGTAAGCATTACCAATGGCAGAAAGCTCTGAGGCAGGCCAGGAAAGAAATACCACCAAGGAGCAGCGTGTTAGGCCAGAACAAACGCTCATCTCCACCCCGGTCAACGCGCGAGAGCAGCGCAGCGACCAGGACAACCAGGAAGGTGGGAGCTGTGGGAAGCCGACCGGCACGCCGGGGCCATACCTTGATAGCTCGCGCGGGAAAGGCCCAGTGAAGGGCGACCGACCAGCGCACCGGGGCTTTTCGCTGACATTCTCGGACGATCCGAGCGACAGGGAGGAGAGCTCGCTCGGTGACAGTGACCGGGACACCACGTACAGCCCCGGCCGGCTCGATATAGCGGGGGAGATACGGGCAATGGCGGCGGAAGTCGGTCGCCTGCGCGAGGAGGGCGACCGGGATATGGCAAGATCCAATGCCCGGTATGAGGAAATGGAGGCGGTGAATGCTGCCCTGGTAGCCGCCCTGGAGAGAGGACAGCAGCGCGACGACGCTATGACTAGGGCACATGCACCTACGCCGGGCCGATCCCAGCGGTTTGAAGCGGGACAATCATCGGGTGGAAGGCCCCGCTCCTCCGAGCGAGCAGAGATCCCGGCCGGCACGGCCCCGCTAAAGAGCGCGCCGACCTCCCGGCAACCACACGCTTCATTCGAGGATGAAGCCACGACCCCGACTGCGCGGGCACTGCAGATACTCACCGACACTATGTCGGATCTGAAGGCCCAAGTGGAGGCCAACGAGAGAAGGGCGGTGCGGCCGATGGAAGGCGCGCGATTCAACGAGCGCACGGGCCCTTTCTCTCACCGGGTTCTGGAATTTGGGAGGTCTAGTAACCAGAAATCCCTAAAACTCACATACTCAGGATCCAGCTGCCCGTACCAGCATTTGGACAGTTTCCGGTCCCAGACATGCGCCAAGGGCTATTCTGACGCAGTATGCTGCAACATTTTCCAGGAAACCCTGTCTGGAGAGGCGCTCAGCTGGTTCTATGAGCTTCCGGCAAACTCCATCGAGGCGTTCGAGCAGCTGGCCGATAGGTTTGTAGGCCGCTTCATCCTCTGGGTCGAAGGAGCCCGGACATCGACCATCCTCTTCAACTGCATGCAGGCACCCGGCGAGGAGCTGAGGACCTTTGTCAACCGCTGACAGACGGCGACGGCCGGGGTTCGGAACCTCGACAAGGGTATCGCCGAGATAGCGTTCAAACAAGGGCTCCGGCCACGAAAATTTTCCTACGTCGTACGGGTGGAACTCCCGCAGGGGTATGACGAGCTGATGGCAATGGCTATCAGGCATGCTCAGGCCGACCATGAAACGTACGGGCAGCACCTGCTGAAAAGAAAACGGGACGAGCAGCAGGAGGAGCACCCCTGGGAGGATCACCCCCCTCCCGGCCAAGAAGACAAGGCCAGCCACCGGACCGAGAACCAAGGTGCCCGACCGGGCCGGCCCAGCAGATATTGGGGGCAACGGTAGCAGAGGCCCTATCATGACAAACCCCAGAACGAGCACAAACCGGTGCAGTACCGGCAAGAACGCCCCCTGGCAATCATGCCAGCAGAACGGCAAGAGGTCTTCACTACCCTAACCTCTTCATACGAAGACATCTTGCACGAGAACGGGAACATCATTCCCCCACCGCCCAGGAGAAAGTACCCAAAGGGGAAGCTTACCCTGGTGCAAACGGGCAAGCACTGCTCTTATCACGATGAAGCTACTTATCGGACAAACAAGTGCTTCGCTCTCAAGACAGCGGTGGAGGGTTTGATTAGCAACGGCCAGCTCCAGCGGTATATAGGGGAAAAGAGAGCAGATCCCGACCGGGAGCCGGGCCAGTCCTGGTAGGCACGCCCAAACCTCCAAGCGGTTAGTTTGGCATATCATCGGTTCGGTTGCTATAATATCATGAGATGTATGCCAACTATTTTGAGAAAAAGTTCCACCGGTTCCGCCAGTGCAAGTATATTTATATCTAAGGAATAATACAAACAAAAAACCGTTCCGCCGGGTTTACAAAAAAAAAAAAAAAAAACGAGAGAGCAAAGCAAAAATCTTACGGAGCCGCGCTCCCCCCTTCAGCGGGCATTCCACCAGCTTCTCCAGGTAAAGCCGCCGCACCGTCTTCAGGCCCGCCTACCCCTTCCGGTTGCGTCTCGCCTACCGACTGCTCATGGATATTCTCATCAGCTCCGGCCTTCGGCATTCGAGAGGTATCCAGGTACCCCTTCTCTTCCCACTCTACGTAGGCGTCCGCGATACCCGATTCCCTGGCCTTCTCCAGGAACTCGAGGAACTGGTTGCTCTCATGATACTTGAGAACAACCCGCTGGTAAAGCTCCGGGTCCTCTTCCCCAGATACAGCGGCAGCGGCGGCGCGCGCAGCTCCCACCTGGAGCTCATCCACTTTTGCCTCCAGCTCGGCCCTCTCCTCTTCGGCCAGCTCCTTCTCCTCCTCAAGGCTCCGGATCCGCTCTTCCAGGTTGGCCACCTGCTTCTTGGCCCTCTCCTCCAGTCTGACCTTCTCCCGCTCCAGCCTGGACTTCTCTACTTCCAGACGCTCTCGGGCTTCTGTCAGAGCGGCAACCTGCCTCTTCAACCCCGGCAGCTCCTCGCTCGGATCCGGCTGGTACAGATTGTACAATAACTACACAACAACAGGGAGCCAATTAGACAAGCAGCAAAGGTAACGAGTTACGAGCAGTGCCATGGCACCGAGCAATTTTTACCCGGAGGACCGACTCCTTGCACTTTTGGCGGTTCTCCCCCGCCAAGGCTCCGGTGACTCCAGGCCTGTCCAGGCCAAGGCTAGCCCCATCTGCCGCCACCTTCCCGACGAAGGGATTCTCCAGACTCCCCCTCTGTTCCTCCGCAGGAGCGGGGCTACTCTGCTGACAGGCAGAGTTTGGAGCAGCGGCAGCCTTGTCCCCAGCGGAACTCGACGCACCACTGGTCACCTTGAGCCGCTTCGCCAAGTTATCACCTGACGACCGGCCGGTCAGCGTCACCAGCATGGAGGGAGGAACGTCCATGACCCTCCGCCTCTTCTCACCCTGGCCGTCTGGTGAAGAAGATTGTGCGCCTGACCGGGTGACCCTGGTGACTAGCGGGACAGATCCCGGCCGGTACGGAATCCGGTTCACCCCACCAGGAACCTTTGGTGGCCCCCCGGTGGTCTTGCCCTTTCCAGGTCCCGCCTTGGGCGCAGCAGGGTGACTCTTCACACGCCTCAGAATATAGGCGTCGCCCTCAACGTCCATGGCCCTCTGTTCGGTATGAACGGTAAGCCGACCGGACTCCTCGTCCACCGTGGTCCGTGAAACGGCCTCCCCTTTCTCCTTCAGACTTGAGAGAAGGTCTTCACCGTCCATGGATAAGGTATTGTCGGGTTTAATGACCGCCCGGGAAGATGCACTTGCAGGACAAGCAAAACGTTAGTGTTTAAAAACTCGGCCAGAAGAAACGCCACCGCTAAACCTTGCTACGCACCAGGATCTCGCCCAAGACCGCAGTACTCCAACACCTCCCGCCGAATGAAGTTGTAAGAGCTTCGCTCGAGATCGTCCCAACATCCGAGTATAGTCGTAATCATTTCCCGCTCCAACTCGGATAGTTCGAACGATTGGTCGCCAAAGGGCTGGAAGGCACCAGGAACCCGGTACATTTTAGTCCTCTTCTGCCACTCCCCCCCCCCCCCCCCCCCCCGCCATCACCACCTTTTTCCTCCAGCTATTGTCTATCCAGGAAGGCATGTGGGTGATGATAGGCTGGAACTGTCGGGCGCTAAAGGTCAGACAACCCCGGGAGCCCCTCTTCTTCGAGAAGGATATTCTGTACAATGCCCGGAACTCGTTCACCGTCGGCATGCTCATCCCGGACAACTCGTACAGGCAACCGAGGCTCAGCAGCTTCCTCCACTGGTTCCCGGGAAGCTGCGCGGGAGACACTTGCAGGGCACTGAGCGTGTACTGCACGAAATCTGGCAGCGGGAGGGAAAACCCGTGGCGAAATTGGTCCAAGTGCACGGCAACCCAACCCGCCTCCGGGTTACAAGCCGATTCTCCGGGATTCAGCGGCCGTAACGCCACCTCATCGGGGATACTCCACGTCTCTCGGAAGGCGGCAATCTCTTCAAGATTCATACTACCCTCCGGTTCATCACACACCACGGCCCCTTTCCCACTCCCGATGGTGTAGCTCACGGGCGGAGTGCCAGAAAAGCGCACCCCGTGCGGGATTTCCTCAGATCCCGAGGACCCGGAAGACGAAACCTCGCTCCGGGAGTGGTCAGCGACTTCGGCATCCGGGGATTCCGAACCGAGCCAATCCTCCAGTCTCTCCTCATCGTCCACGACGGGACGCTTGTCGGCCAATTCGGAAGCCCCATCAGAACTTGCAGAAGCCATTTAACCTAAGGGGAAGAAAACAAAACCCCATCGCTGGTCAGCAACAGGCTGGAACAGCGCCCTCTGCGGCTACTCCCCAAGATTACCGCAGCCGCCCCACTTAAAACAACTCACTGTCGGCAACAGAGCCCCCCCCCCCCCCCCCCCCCCCCCCCCCCCTCCTCGCCGCAAAACGCTAAAAAGAAAAAGAAAAAACACCAGGCAAAGAAAGCAACACTTACCTATTATTATGCACAACCGAGGAAAGTCCGTCCTACGAAAACACCGAGCAATGGCAGGCAAAGAACAAGAACGCTTGAGGCAACGGACGTCGCGGGGCACCTCCACAAAGCTTTCGTCGGATTCCTCTCTAAACCTTCTCTTCTTCTCTCTGAGCCAAAGAACAAAACAGAACTTATGAAGGAAGAGGAGGCCTTTTTATAGAGGGGTCCGATGCCCTAGGCACTTGTAATCCCCCCAAAACACGCAATTAGGGCAACTGAAACGCCTGCGAATCCAGACCCTCCATCTCAGGTCGCTCCCTACTTGCACGTGTCCCAGCATTGGTAAACTTCCCACGCCATCATAACTGACGGGACTGATAGGCTTCCTCCTTAAATGCATGTCAGCCACTTGTCCCGCCTACGAGCGACATGGAGGAGAGATGGAGCAGGAACCGAGGCGTCAAGCCCCTCCTCACTTCCCCAAGGGCCACGACAGCTCTCCGGTTATGATTTTTCAACCGGCTCGAAGGCTTCTCTCAGGTTATGATCTTCCAACCGGAGCCATGGTAGTTCATCGGTTAGGTATCATTCAACCGGCTGCATGGCATCTCCACGACAACTCTCCGGTTATGATTTTTCAACCGGCTCGAAGGCTTCTCTCCGGTTATGATCTTCCAACCGGAGTCATGGCCTCTCACCGGTTAGGTAACATTCAATCGGCTTGAGAGCATTCCACCGGTTACGAGACATCCAACCGGCTCCATGGCAGCTCACCGGTTAGGTATAATTCAACCGGCTCCATGGCCTCTCACCGGTTAGGTAACATTCAATCGGCTTGAGAGCATTCCACCGGTTACGAGACATCCAACCGGCTCCATGGCCCCTCACCGGTTAGGTATCATTCAACCGGCTCCATGGCATGACTCCGGTTATGAGAACATTCAACCGGCATGGGTTTTATACACCCGGGCGAGTTTACATCTAACACATGTACTCTTGTCCAGCAGGATAAAAACCCTGCATCGCACTGAATTGCGATAAAAAATGGGGATTCAAGGCGAGACTTGTCATCTCAACGCCTCCCCACCGGGCAGATTGTTTCTCTGATCTAGAACTCTCCCCGCAGGCACGTCGCCCCACGCTTATTCCAACACAAGCTGGGCCGAGCCACCGGGCCCCTCCCGGCCTGCCATTGGCAGCAATTTCGCCTTGGGGGACTCGTTCCGATATGGCAGAACGCCCGGTCGAGATCCCATGCACTCTCCGACTCGATACGGTATGGGGGTCCACCGGTCGGTTCGCCAATTTCGCCTTGGGGGACTCGTTCCGATATGGCAGAACGCCCGGTCGAGTTCCCAGGCACTCTCCGACTCGATACGGTATGGGGGTCCACCGGTCGGTTCGCCAATTTCACCTTGGGGGACTCGTTCCGATATGGCAGAACGCCCGGTCGAGATCTCATGCACTCTCCGTCTCGATACGGTATGGGGGTCCACCGGTCGGTTCGCCAATTTCGCCTTGGGGGACTCGTTCCGATATGGCAGAACGCCCGGTCGAGATCCCATGCACTCTCCGGGTTTCACCCCGCTCCATGCTCATGGCACGACAGCACTTGAGCACAATACCATTTGTATTGCAAGCATACTCATAACTGTCGCACATCATCATTAACAGGTACTCACCGCACCTCGTCTGACCGAACGCCCGGTCACGCCCAATCTTCAATACGGACTTGGGGGACCGGGTACCGTTGGGTTGGCAACTGCGGGTCTGCGGGACAGAAGCAAGACATTAAGTCCCCATTCAAGATTGCACTTGACCGAGAACTTGGGGGACTTGTTGACAGTAGCCACAGAGGGGCTACAACAGGCCCACAGACCCGCAACCAGTGCACCCGGGGCCGGCCTAGGGCCCGGAACCGGATCGCCAGCACCCGGAGCCGGGGTCCAGCAGTCTACCTTGTGACCAGGGACCCGGGGACCGGGGGCGCCAGCCTGCCAAAGAGGTCACCAGAGCTGCCCTTTGGTGTATGAACATAAGGAAGCCAGTCCCACATCGAAGAGTGAGGCCAGACCTCACGCCCGGCCACCTATATAAGGGCCTCAACTACCCTCATTAATAGGTAACTGATCTTTCCTACTGCTTATCATACGTGCTTAAGTTATCTATTCATCCCAACTGTACTAACTTAGGCATCAGAGATGAGAAGACCGGCCCGCCCGATATTCCCCTTAGTAAGCAGGTTTACAGGAGATCACACTTGGATTCATCTGTCTCTGCCAGGCCTACGGGTTTTAGGTACGAACAACAAGGACAATAGCTCCCATACTAATGCCGTTCTAATCTACTGTTTAGGGAAATTTAGGGAACAATGGAGAATTTTTCATTTCCATAAATTTCATATAAAATGTTTAATGAGAAATCGTGAATAGTGAACACCCTGTAACATGAGACAACCGACATTTCTAAATCAACACAGCAAGATCATTCACCGGAAGTTCGGAACCCATTAGTACAACAAGGCCCCGTTTGGTTGACAGGAATGTCAAGATATGGAAATGAATTATTTTCCTTTTCAAACTAATTTGGAATGGAATAAGTTTTTGTATTCCATGTGAGTGTTTGGAAGACTATTGAATTTTAAGGTTTGTTGTATTTGGTAAGTTATAAAAAGAAAATAATCAATTATAATTTTCATTAAAACTCATTTACTAATTAAAAACGTCAACTAATAAGGAAAGAAAATATAATTTAAAAGGAAATTTTATTTAATTTGTCTTTGATAATGAGAATGGAAATAAAATACCACCCCCTTGTGTCTATACCAGTATGGACTATGGACGATGTGCGTCCATACTCTCTCTAATTTACATATCTTAGACAATATTTTAACCGTTCAAAAGTTGAATTAATCAGTAAAAATCATCTCAGTAAAAAATGAATGTAAACAAATGATATTTGTTTAACTGATTGTATCAAACAAATGGACAGTTGATCAGGAGACTCCCAACTTTCACTAGAACTGTTTATTTGTTTAATGCAATCGAATGAGCAAACGATTTTGGTTTATTCCGAATTTTTATAGAGATGATTTTTATTGATTAATTTAACTTTTGAACGGTTAAAATTGTTAATTACATTATTCAAGATATGCAAATTAGAGACACCGTCCATACTGGTATGGACACAAGTATTTTTCAGTATGTAATTCAATTCATGGGTTAAAAAGGAGTTAATTTCCAGTCTAACCACATTTTTTTTTTTTTCTAATATCTAATTACAACCAGACGAGATTTTTCTATATAAAAAATAAATAAATTTGTATTCCATAATCCAAACGGGACCAAATGTACAACCAAACAATCCCAGTTGGTATATGATAATATTATTGAATATGGGTTAATTTCTGTAAATAATAATAATATGGTACAGCTCAATAATCCGCGTACAAAGACCAAACTATCTGGAAATTAAACCCCAAAAATGAACTAATCTAATTTCCCAGCCCGATCATGAACAACAACAACAACTCCAACAAATTACAGCCTCACAGAAACCCCCTCATCAATGAAATAGTTATACAGAAGAAAAAAAAGAAAAGGAAATGAATTTGGGGTTATTGGGATCCGGCGGAAATGGAAGGTGTCTACCTGGAGAAGAAGAGGAGGGTGTTGAAGAAACGAGACCAGGCGAAGCGAACACGAGGGTAAACGCTGACCGTGAAATTCATAGTTTGCCGGACGGCGTCTTCGATGGTCTCCACGAACAAGTTCAGGCTTCGGATCGGCGGTATGTAAAGCGTCAGAGGCACCGCCGCGAAAGCCACCGCGAATATCAGCTGAAGCATTTGATGATGATGAACAAGAGAACACAACGTAGTTACCACGGTTGAATATGATCGAGCAAACCCAAGAATAGGTAAACTCAAACCCCACGCAATCACCAACAAGCACAAGACCTACTGTTGATCTTTGAACTGTTCTTGGGATTTTGGTTCAAAGCGCTTGAGAGATGAAGTTTCTCAATTTCTCTAGCTTTTGTTTCCTTATTTTTTGTGAAAGTTGTATAAATGGACCAAATGGTTATGATTGGGAGAGGTGGCCCGGCCGGTTTTTATAGGAGGATATATTATTTGTTCTTCTCCTCCTGAGTTAAAAGTGAAAACCAGACTTTCATTAAAAACCAACTTTCCTTTCTATTCCTACCGGAACATCATAGGTTTTATACCAATAAAGCATATACCTATGTTTGCTTACATAATGTTCACTATTACACACAGATATATATGCATCTTTGAACATGATTATTGACGTTGAAAATGAACTAACTCGATCTCCATATTTAACAGATGGACAACAGGGGACGAGTGGAGGGTTACAGAATTAAATTTTGAGAGTTGCGAGTTTGTTAGGTGTTTTATTGGTTATCAAATTGAGTTGCAAAACGTCTCCACAAGTCAGTCCACATGGTGCTTCAACTCTCGTGGCTGATGATTGAACTCGCTAACTCTATTTCATACAAGTACGTGCTTGGTTGACCATAGTTATACAACTCATCATTTACCCAAGTCGATATTCCCTCCCATACCAAATAAATATTAGGCCAAATAAATATTGCCCCAAGAAAGACAAGTCATTTCCCTCCTACATACAAGTGCCTCACAAAGACACTTAACCAAAAAACTTAAAAGTCTTTAATTTCCCTCCCTTCAGTTGAAACCCTAGTTCAATTCCCTCCCACATGCACTTAGCCGCACCATGCACATATATCAAATGGTTTACGGCTCAAATGTGGAACTCAAATGGGGAAGTAAGTAAGTAAGTAAGTAAGTAGCACATGCATACCTGTGGCATGGAGAAAATCGGCGAAATGGAGTCTCAACTGTTAGTCTACCCATGCATATATGATACGCGCATCCAACAAAGATACAATTGAAACCAACTAGTCTTATTGGGAAAGTTCTGATTGGTAAATGGGAAATCAATGCTTGAATGGATGGGCAAGCTAGCTTAAGGTGGGTTATGTAGAAAAATGTGTGGCTTGTTCATATATGAGCCTCTCTTTTTAAAATCAATTGAAATTATATTGCTAAAACAATGACCAGAAGGCACGTTACATCATATGCCGAGTTCTACATAATTTGTTGAGCAGAAACTAACAAATAGCATGACCAGTATCTTCATTGTTTACAAATTAGCTCAAACAAAGCCTACAATAATAGACTAAAAACTTTGCTATCTAATTTTCTTATAACAGGTTACTGTTCAAGGAAGGTTAACTCCGTAACTTCTGTGGTGTGTCTTGTCCTAATAAGACTTGTAGTCTAGATACTCTATTAGATAGGGAATCCCTGTTCGCCAGGGATACTTGATGTAATGCCTATATAAAGGCCTCCTTATCAATGAATAAACACAGAGAGATTTATCAATCTATTTCTCCTACAACACGTTATCAGCACATTGCTCTAGCCTCCCGTCTAATAAGCCCTAGAAACCCTAATTCCGAATTTTTCTTCGAAACCCTAACCTACCGTCGGCCGCCGATTCTTCTCTTCGGCACCGTCGGCCTCTTCTCAGCAGCATCTGCGCTGCTCGCCTGCCGCACTGTACCTTCGAGTACTGCTCCTCCTCTGCCTCTAGGCAGACAACCCGCTCGCCAGCAGCTCTCCCTTGCGTGCTACTTTTTGCACGCATCCGCCAGACGATCAAAATTGCTCGCAAGCCAAGCAAGCGATCCGCGAACCCTTATTCGTGGTTAAGAAGAAATCAAGAAAAGTCGAAGAAAACAAGCTTTCCCAAGAGCCAAGTTTCGTTTGATCAAGCTTCTCTTGAAGAGGTAAATATTTTCATAAACGTTCCCGCTTCTGAAATTTCAATAGTTGGGTTTTGTTTTCTCTTCCGGGACCTTTCCGTGTCCCTGCTTCTTCATCCCGATTCTATCGCTTCTCGGGACGGCATACGGGGATTTAGTCACCCCGGTGCCAACGTTTATTGGGGTAACTGTGATGTTACCGGCCACCGTTATGCTTGTGACTGTGATGTCACTGTGAACCATAACGTATTATTCTTTTTTGGAAAGAAAACAAAGGGAAGATATCGATTGTGACTTGAAGTCACGTTAAGCATCGATTTATGTGACCATGATATATCTTGGCACTGTTCTAAAAGAACAATCAAACTTGATTAGTATTCAAACATACTAACGTCTCCCTGTTTGTGTTCTGTAGATGGCTGACACTCAGCGTCCAGAATTTGACATCTTGGATGTCCAAGGCAAGGAATACAAGAGGTGGGTCTCAGATGTTGAGAACACTTTCATTGGTAAAAGATTTACTGCCACCATCAACCCTCCTGAGGATGAAAGCTTACACGCTTCTCCTGAACAGAAAGCACAAGCCCTGATGTTTCTCAGGCGCCATATCCATCCAACGCTCAAGAAGCAATACCTGAGGAAAACTGATCCCAAAGAGCTATGGGATATCCTCAAGGACCGCTTCGACAATGTGCATGACGCACAACTCCCAGACCTCATGTCTGATTGGGAGCAAATCCGCTTACTGGATTTTGATTCCGTCCAGGAATATCATCAGACTATGCTAAACTTGCAATCTGAATTTGAGCTTTTGTGGGGTCGAAAAGACCGATGATGATATGATGGAGAAGACTTTCACGACGTTCCCAGAATCTGCGTCCATGTTGTCGCATCAGTACCGCGATCTCCGCGAGAAAGGCACTATCAAAACCTTCAGCGATTTGATGAATGTCCTTCAGAGAAAGGAGAGGTACCATGAGTTGATTCTTACCACCAATAAGAGGCCTCGAGGACCGAAATTCATTGCGGAATCTCATCAAGCCCGTGGTAAAGCTTTTAAGCAGAAACATCAACCTCATGAACGTCAAGCACCGCCACCACGTACGCCAAGAGCAATACGTGGCGGACGAGGAGGGAGAAGAGGCGTCGGCCGTGGCCGACCGCTTTCTTGGACAAGGGATGATGGCAGAGCCGCCGCTCCCAGAGGGAGGAACAGTTTTGGTTCCGGTCCCAGGCGTGGTGGCCATCCGCCGAACAATGCTTCGGCTCCTTGCTTCAAATGTGGTTCTACGAATCATCTCCAACGCGATTGCATAGCAAGCAGAGATATTCAAGCCGCTTACAAGAAACACAAACAATACATAGAACAAGAAGCACACTATGTAGGAGACTTTGAGGAAGAAGTATACGATGAGGAAAATACGAACTTCGCCATCGATGACTTCCAACCTACCAAGAAACGTAGGACTCAGGAGTATGATACTCCAGACTATGAATAAGTATTTGACTTAGGTCATGAGATACGTGTTCAAGTTTGATTTTGATTGTTATTTTGACAGAATAGTCAATAAATCACGACTTTGTTCGATAAGTCGTTCTATTTAGAACAACCTTGATGTATTTTTGAGTTGTCATCAATAAAATCTATCTTATTCTACGAATGATTTGAGATTTTTACATCCCTGAAAGCAAAATTGGTTCAATGCGTCCAATTCTCAATGGCATAATCATTTTGAGTTCACCAAAATTCTGGTAATGTTAACTCATATCCGAAAAATCACAAAGACAAAAGGAGAGATCCGCGACACGCCATCCGCGATCCGCGATACGCCATCCGCGATCCGCGATACGCCATCCGCGATGCGCGATACGCCATCCGCGAGCCGCGATACACGATCCGCGATCCGAGATCCGCGATCCGCTATCCGCCAACTTGGCCGCGATCCGCCAGGCCTCGCTCGCCATGTCTATTCGCCAACTAATCCGCGATCCGCGATCAGCGATCCGCCAACTTGGCTGCGATCCGCCATGCCTCGCTCGCCAAAGCTCATAAGCGCTTGGCCGCGACTCGCTAGGCCTCACTCGCCATGGCCATTCGCCAGCTTGGCTCAGCACCGAATCCGGTTTTTGAAACCAACAATCGATAGCCTATCGAACAAATGCAACTTTTGCATCAATGGCTCGGCAACAAAGTGTCTTCGGACTCGTCATGCTTCGGATTTAGCTCAACCGTCGCATCGCATTGCCTCAATGCCTGACCGACTCTCACCACTCGCCTTGCTTCGGCTCGGCCTCTGGGTAGCTTTGGCCTTACCACAGCTTCGGCTTTGGCTTGGCCCCGGCCTTTGCCTTGGCCTCGGCCTTGGCTCGGCCACGCCACCTACGACGGTGTCCGGTCTCAATCTCTGAACTAGGCTATGATTATCAATGGTGATACTCGGTGATTAAAATGTGGCTTATATCTTTCTCTCAAGTTTTGTCGTTGCCATGGCTATGTTATTGGCCTTAATGCACTTCATTTTGTGATGATATATTGTTTCAGTACACTTACTTTAAAGTGTTCGCCAAAGTCTAAAGTAGACTATTGATTCAATTTACATTGTTTTTGTAGATGTATCAAGGCGAGATTGAGTGTTTGTTGGATTGTGCAACAACTCACACGATTCTGAGGAATCGGCAATTGTTTTCGGATTTTACGCCAAGCGAATCGTCGTTATCTACGATGACAGGAACTGGACCCGTAATTAAGGGTCGTGGCACTGCTCAATTCTTACTGCCAAATGGCACTGAGATTCGGGTAGAGGACGCCCTATATGCGCCTAAGGCGCCAAGAACCTTGCTAGCTTTCAAGGATGTGCGTGACAATGACTATCACCTCAGCACTTATGTTGAAGATGGAACTGAATATCTGTTGATCACCTCCACTCAATCTATGCGCACTCGCATTGTGGAGAAGTGTAAGCGAGTTCGCAATGGCATGTATTTCACAACCATTCGAGCCAACGAATCTCATGTTGTTATATTATGTGATTCTGATGCTTATAAGCTTTGGCATGATAGACTCGGTCATCCGGGTCGTGATCTGATGATCCGTATTTTGAAATGCTCCCACGGTCATCCATTTTTCCGATCACAAAAGCACAGAGGGCGCCTCGGCCTCGGTTCGGCCGTGCCGTCGATAGCCGCCTCTCGGTTCCAAGGAGAGGTTCGGCCCCCTCCTGCTTCTCATGCTTCTGTAGCGATGTCTAATGCTCATCGTTCGTTTTGTAAAGCTTGTTCACTAGCAAAACTTCAAGCAAGACCATCTTTTGCTATTGATAATAAACAGAATATTCCGTTTCTACAACGAATACAAGGTGATATTTGTGGACCTATAACACCAGAATGCGGACCATTTCGATATTTCATGGTTCTGGTTGATGCATCAACGCGTTGGTCACACGTAGCGTTGTTGTCCACGAGGAATGCTGCATTCGCTAAACTCCTAGCTCAGATTATTAAGCTTCGGGCTCACCACCCGGACAATCCGATTAAGTCCATCAGACTGGATAATGCTGGAGAGTTTACCTCAAAGTGTTTTGATGACTATTGCATGTCAGTTGGGATTGAAGTTGAACATCCCGTACCCCACGTTCATTCTCAGAACGGTCTTGCAGAAGCCGCTATCAAGAGACTACAGCTTGTAGCTAGGTCTCTTGTCATGGCCACAAACTTGCCAGTTTCGGCATGGGGATATGCAATATTACATGCAGCTATGCTTATTCGTCTACGACCCACAGATAGCCAACCATTTAGTGCGTACCAGTTGGTAACTGGTTACGAGCCTGATATTTCGCATCTGCGTACTTTTGGTTGTGCCGTATATGTGCCTATCACGCCTCCACTGCGTACCAAGATGGGTCCACAACGACGATCAGCTATTTATGTTGGATATGAAGCACCAACTATTGTCCGCTATATAGAGCCTATGACAGGTGATCTGTTTACTGCAAGATTTGCAGATTGTCACTTTGATGAGACATCCTTCCCGCCGTTAGGGGGAGATGGGGCCGCATCCGTCCCAAATGAACGTCAGGAATTGACGTGGTTCTCTCCCACTATGTCTCATTATGATCCCCGTACGTCTCAGTGTGAGACTGAAATACAACGCATATTAGAACTACAAAAGGTGGCGGATACGATGCCCGACTCCTTTACTGATATTGCGAAAGTGACAAGATCAACCATACCTGCTGCGAATGTACCTGCAAGGCTTAACATTCCTCGCCATGCGCGAGCACGCGCCGCCGGTCTCGGACCCGCAGCCCTAGGTGCCATCGGTAGCCTAGGCTCGGCACCTCCAAGTGGAGAGCCGGCGTCGACTTCGGATCCTCCTAGAAAGAGGGGGAGACCAATCGGTTCCAAAGACAATGTACCTAGAAAGAGGGCATGTGTCCAGGCACAAAGCGATCCGTTCATCATTGATACTATGACGCCGTCACACGAGATTGTCTCCGACTATACCTATGTCCAAGAATCAACTCTGAATCATCTGGGGGACGCCTCAGACTCACTGTTGATGTTGGAGAACAAGGAAATCTCACTAAACTACTTATGCATGCACAATCTGATGGAAAGAAATTCCATGTATATCGATGATGCATTCGCCTACGCCGTTGCTCAAGAAGTTATTGACGACGACGATATGGAACCCCGCACTGTTGATGAATGTCAACGTAGGGCGGATTGGCCGAAGTGGGAAGAAGCAATCCAGGCTGAACTAGACTCCCTAAAGAAAAGGCAAGTATTCGGACCGGTTGTGCCTATACCGCCGAACGTGAAGCCTGTTGGACATAAATGGGTCTTTGTCAGAAAGCGCAATGAGAATGGCGAAGTCCAGCGATATAAAGCTCGACTCGTGGCGCAAGGTTTTTCTCAACGCCCTGGAATTGATTATGAGGAGACGTATTCTCCTGTCATGGATACTATTACCTTCCGATACTTAATAAGTTTGGTAGTCTCAGAGAGACTCAATATGCAGCTTATGGATGTTGTAACTGCGTATCTTTATGGGGACCTAGATACGGAGATGTACATGAAAGTGCCAGAAGGACTTTCGTTACCCAAGTCAAGTGAGCAAAAACCACGAAGTTCATTTGCTATCAGGTTGAGACGATCTCTATATGGACTCCGACAATCTGGTAGGATGTGGTACACACGGTTAAGTGATTACTTGATTGGGAAAGGATACAAGAATGATGAGTTGTGCCCTTGTGTGTTCATAAAGAGAACAAGTTCAGGATTTGCCATTATAGCCGTCTATGTCGATGATATGAACATCATTGGAACTCTGAATGAGATCAATGAGACCGCTAGCTATTTGAAATCCGAATTCGAGATGAAAGATCTGGGAAGGACTCGGTTTTGCCTAGGCTTAGAACTAGAGCACCGAAGTGGTGGAATTTTTATACACCAGTCTGCATATGTCCGAAAGATGCTCAGGCGATTTAACATGGACAAAGTTATGCATCCTACAGGCACTCCCATGGTCGTTAGAAGTCTGGATATCAACAAAGATCCCTTTCGTCCGAAAGAAGATGACGAAGAGATCTTGGGAGCTGAATATCCATATCTTAGTGCGATTGGAGCTTTGTTATACTTAGCTCAGTGTACTAGACCAGACATCGCTTTCTCTGTGAACTTGTTAGCTAGATTTAGCTCTGCGCCAACACAACGTCATTGGGTTGGAATCAAGAACATCTTCCGATACCTTAAAGGAACCCTTGACATGGGCTTGTACTATCGATACACTCATCAGGATTCGACACCTAGTCGATCTCTTGCATCTAACAGCACAAACCATGGCTCGGATTGCCATCCGCCAGCCATATCCGCCAAGACTGGCTTTGGTTCATCCATCCGCCATCTTGCAGACATATCCGCCAACTTATCCGGACCCGCGGATGCTAAGTCGTGGTCCCGATACGGCTTTGGCGATACCCCCTCCTACTCAGATACACCAAATGATGTAATGGTAGGATTTGCTGATGCTGGATATTTGTCAGATCCACACAAAGGACGTTCCCAAACAGGTTATGTTTTTACCATTGGGAATACGGCGATATCTTGGAGATCAACCAAGCAAACCCTTGTTGCTACCTCCTCGAACCATGCTGAGATTATTGCACTACATGAAGCAGTCAAAGAATGTATTTGGCTTCGCTCAGTTATATCTCACATTCGAGAGTCTAGTGGACTTGAGTCTACTACGATGGGACCAACTTGCATATTTGAAGATAATGCAGCATGCATTGAGCAGATGAAGTTGGGATACATTAAGGGTGACAATACTAAACACATTTCGCCTAAGTTCTTCTACAATCAGCAGCAGCAAGAGACTTTGAATATTCAAGTGAAGCAAGTCAGCTCAGAAGAAAATGCAGCGGATCTGTTCACCAAGTCTCTACCTAAATCTACATTTATGAAGCATGTAAAGCGCATTGGAATGTGTCGCTTATCCGAACTCGAAGACTGATTGACTATCAGGGGGAGTTCTCATCTAGACTTCAGGGGGAGCCTAGTTATGCATGTCTCACATACTTGTAGTTGGTGCGTTGTACTCTTTTTCCTTAGACCATGCTTTTATTTTTGCCCAAGAGGTTTTTGTTTGCTGGCAAAGGTTTTAACGAGGCAACGGTTCATGCACCATTGAGGACGCGACACAAGGGGGAGTGTTCAAGGAAGGTTAACTCCGTAACTTCTGTGGTGTGTCTTGTCCTAATAAGACTTGTAGTCTAGATACTCTATTAGATAGGGAATCCCTGTTCGCCAGGGATACTTGATGTAATGCCTATATAAAGGCCTCCTTATCAATGAATAAACACAGAGAGATTTATCAATCTATTTCTCCTACAACAGTTACTACCCAATTAGAGACCTCAATTAGTGTACAGTCAAATAATCCAAAAAATCAAGTAACTAATAACCCAAATTATTGCCCCGCTCTTATCAACACACATCTCCCCCTCTGCAGCTGCACCAATATGCAAGATCAGCCTAGGCCCGAATGCCCGGCCCCAAAACGGGTCAGACCCAAGGCTGAGTCCAGCCCAGACCCAAGCATGAATCTTACTATAGAGTTTGTTCACCCTAAATATGAAAATAAATAATTAAATATTTGTTGTAGGAGAAACAATATAGATGCAAAGCGTTACTTTATTGATAGATAAGGAGGCCTTTATATAGGCATTACATCAAGTATCCCAAGTAATCAGGGATTCCCTATCTACTAAGGTAACTACTATTCTAGTCTAATTAGGTCAAGACACACAACGGAAGTTACGGTATTAACCTTCCTTGAACACTCCCCCTTGTGTCGCGTACCTAATGTGACACGGTGCATAACATGTTGCCTCGCTAAAACCTTGCCAAGCAAAACAAAACCTCTTGGGTAAAAATAAAAAGCTTGGTCGAAGGGAAAAGAGCACAACGCACCAACTACAATTGAAGATTACATGTGAGGTAGACTCCCCCTGATGTCTACAAGACAACTCCCCCTGATTGGTAACTCAATCTTGGAGTTCAGATTAATGGCGTATACAAACGCTCCTCACAAGCTTCAAAAGTAGGTGTGGCCAATGATCGAGTCATTGAATACAGCCACATTATCCTTGTATTAGACCAGCTACACTTAGCTTTACTTGGTCTTAAGGAAGAAGGTCGCTTAACAACTCAAAACTAGAGTTCGCGTTGAAAATCAGATTCACGCGCAGCATGACCTTCGTGTACTTAAATAGTCATAACTCCTTCGATACAGTAGGTATGAACGAACCGTAAAATGTTCTGGAAACTAGACACCCATATCTTTCCAGTGGTATAAAGTACACAACGTGGTTCGTTCTGAGCTGATCACAAAGCTCTGTCGAAGGTGACTGATCTGCAAATTACCGGACAGATTCGTCCTACTTTGCTAAAACAGCCATAACTCACTCAATATGATAGCTATAATCAAATGGTTGGTGTCCCTGGAAAGTAGACACATAGAGCTTTCCAACGGTACTAAGTTTACCATTTTCCGATGAGTGAGTTGTCATGTAGGTCACGGGGAAGTTGACGTACAGAACTAGGCAGAATCTGGAATTGCCTATTGATATGTCTTTCATGATGGGATCGAATGAGCCTAAACTTTTCTCTCTTAAAAGAAAGTACCGCCATATACCATGGCATTGCGTGGGCGCGTCTAGCCATCACTTTGGCTTTATAAGTTTATAGCGAATGAGATGTCGAGTCGAGCATATTATGACAAGCACATGATTGCGCACATGATACTTAGATAGAGAGTTTCATCTCCCAAGACTTCTCGTCACATAGACGAAACGAGTCTTCTCAAGACATCGACTAATCATGGGATACATATAGGCTTTGGTTTAACGTCCATTAGTTTGCCATAAGCCGATAGATGAACAAGTTCATCACTAACGGTTCTCACATTTGAGACCAAGTATTCCCAAGATCTTTTCATTCTTAACGTCGGATTAGTGATATCTCAATCACAATTCATCCGTAATTTACACGCAAATAGGCATGATTCATTACATTTCATCTCCAATCAAGTAGTTGCTCAACCGCGTTATACAATATCCAACCAGAAGATTTGAACCCATATAGAGAACATCCTAATCTGATAGCATACGCACTTCGAGGTTTTTGCTTACTTGACTTGGGTGAAAACTAATCCGTTTAGGATGTTTATGTATATCTCTTCACTTAGTCCCAATAGAGATGATACAAGCTGCATGATCAGTTTTTCGGAACTACCTAACTGACAAGGTAGTGGAGTGTGATATGACTCCATTACGAGAGCATATGTCATCGTAGTCGATTCCAGGGCGTTTGTGAGAGACCTTGCGCCACAAGGTGAGTCTAGGCTCTTTTTCTCACTACGCTTTCAATCAAAGATTATCGATAGGGTTTACACTTGCGGTGTCGGCATCACCTGACCAAGGACCTATCTCTTTGTATAAACTGGATCGCATATCTTTCCGTGTAGGCCAATTCACAACGTTGGTATTTGCTTCAACGAAGTGAGTGTATTCGATATCTAACTCATAGACCACGTACTCATGTACACTAGTGTAATTCGCATTTGTAGAGATCTCTATATGGATTGGCTTCTCATTGAGGCGTCCCCCAATAATAACCTTAATCCAGAAAATCCATGAGACGAATGAGTTGTCATTGATCCGAGGATCAAGTTGTGCCATACTCGCATTCGGCGAGTGTATATCGAACAAAGTGCCCTCTCTACACTTCTTGTGAGAGTCACGGCCTAGTGACACCATCTACCACTTTTGTGGAGTCACCATGTCACCATTTATGAATGACAATATGTCCATTGATTTGGACATCAATCCTTACAGGCATGTTGATACAAGAGTACTATTCCGATCTTTTCCTTGAAAGACCAATAGTTTACTCTTTGCAGCATGTATATCAAATCTCGTCACTTTGATTTATGGGACTTTGGGAACATGATGAGGCACAGTGGGGACAAACCACGGCAATGCCAAGTCGTTCTACTTGAACAAACTTGTTCTTCTCTCCCCCTAACGACGGGGAGATTGGCTCATCAAAAAGTGACATAAACGAGATCGCCTGTTAAGGTTTATATATAGCGGACTATAGGTGGAAGCTGACGTCTTATTCAAAGACGTTATTCATAATCAAATAACCCATCATTGAGCGCTTGTGGTAGCGCAATATGGCACATAAAGTATGTGGACGGTATAGGGTATTGATCGTTAACACTTATACGTTAACAAGATGCATTCCGTTACAAAATGTAACATGCATGTATGCTTCCTGAAACGTTTCACTATGTTCCGGAACACCAAATGCCACCAAATTTTAACAGTAGGTAGGCACATGTGTTAGGATTCCAACGCCGCCGGCCTCATTGCCGGAACCGGTCGGAAACATACCGAACCGGTCGGAATAGTCGCCGGAGGTCAGTGAACGTTTGTGTCGAGTGGTTCATCACCTTCCAGGTGTCCAATGGCTCTGAAATTTTATGAGCAGGTAGCCATGGATGTTAGGAATCGGTGGACCAAATTTCACCTCAAGAACCGGCCTAAAAGTAGGTAAACCGGTCCTCACAATGACGAGTCCGCGAGCTAAAAAACCAGAAATTTTAGGTTTTTGCTACTTTTCTATCATTGTGAAGGTGCTTCATAACATCTAAGTGTTATGGCTTGAGTTTAACCATGAGGTATATCACCATAGTATCATTGTATCTCAAATTGAACTATGAGAAGGCATCAAAGCCATCATCTTATGTATCATTGCCTTTAGCGTAGGAGGGCGTTACTCCAAAACTTTGCTAAAGATTAAGCTTCCATATGTTGAGCATAGCTAATGAAGGATCATAAGGGGGGATCATATGCACGTTTAAATGCATAGATGGTGCTTCCATTGACTTGGAGGAAGACTTGGGTGACGTTAATGTCATCCTTGAGCCTTGAGCATTGCTCATGACGCTACCAAATTCTTTTGGTAATCTTTGATCCCAATAGCTTCTTTGCTCAAAAGAAACGATGTCCATAGCTTTCTTGCATATATGGATCATCAAAACATGTCCAAAATTCCGGACTATGTATGGAAGAGTCTACATGAGTCGTCGATTCAAAGAATCCGAATCATAGTATACGTGAAATACATTCACAATATTGACTCATAAGTTGTGCGCATTCATTAGAAGCGATACATAAGAAATCAATTCAATTTTCACAATGAGTTTCAAGGTGATAAACGTTGGCACCAATATCTTTAAGTGGTGAGCAAGGTTCGATGTAGATTAGCTACACACTTAATGTCTCTATGATACATTCATAAGAGTGTAGAGACAAGGGTTTTATGCCAAGACATATAAACCGGAATATATACTCAATTCCTATAGAGTGTGCAACATGGCGTGTAGTATCACAAGATAAAACATAGGCATGCTTAAAGGCGTACTAGACACATCCGTTAACGCTCAAAAATAGAGCCGGAAAACAACCAGAATGAGCCAACATCGATACTATAGAGACATAAATGTCTAAACCAAGTATCCAGGACCGAGGCCATGAGCTAGCTATCCGAGGCCGAAGCCAAGCTAGAATGGGAGCCAAGCCGAAACAAGGCAAGGAAGGGCCATGGTCAAGCATAGGCGCGTGCTAGGCTAGCCAAGGCCGAAGCCGAGGTGGTGCACGGGCAGGCCGAGGCCGAGCAAATGTCAAGGCATGCCAAGGCCGAAACCAAGGCGTGTCGAGGCAAAAGCAAAGGCTTTTGGGGCCGAGGCTTGATGTTGGAGTCAAGGTCATGCGAGTTGCCGATGGATAGCCTAGGCCGAAGCGAAGGCTTACCGAGGCATAAAACAAGGACCTGACGAGGCCGATGCCATGCTAAAGAGCCAAAGGCATGCCGAGGCCGAAGCCAAGACGTGCCGGAGTGAGTGCATGGGCTTATAAGGCCGAGATGGCTGCTGGCCGGGCCATGTTCAGGCCAACGCCGAGGCCGAGGCCGGGGCGCTGCTAGGCGGGCCGTGTGCGTGCCAAGGTCCGGAGACCGAGGGGGCGGCAGCATGTGGTTGTGGCGGAGCTGTAGTCCAAGCAACGCGTAAGCTAAGCCAAGGCCGAAACCGAGGCTAGGCAAGGCGGGCTTTGGTGGGCGCAAGAGTGCCGAGGCCGAGGCCGGGCAATGCGCATGCATCCGCTTATGTACGCAAGCATGTCAATTTGTTTCTTGACGAGTGAGGCCTGGCGAATCGCAGCCAAGCTGGCGAGTGGCCATGGCGAGCGAGGCCTGGCGGATCGCGACCAAGTTGGCGGATGGCCATGGCGAGCGAGGCCTGGCGGATCGCGGCCAAGTTGGCGGATGGCCATGGCGAGCGAGGCCTGGCGGATCGCGACCAAGTTGGCGGATGGCCATGGCGAGCGAGGCCTGGCGGATCGCGGCCAAGTTGGCGGATGGCCATGGCGAGCGAGGCCTGGCGGATCGCGGCCAAGTTGGCGGATGGCCATGGCGAGCGAGGCCTGGCGGATCGCGGCCAAGTTGGCGGATCGCAGTTTCTCGCGAGTCACTCATTTTGTCTCTTGTGATTTTTCGAGTTAACATCACCAATTAGGTTGGTGAACTCAATCAACATGCCATGTAAATGTGTAATGCGATTCATTGCATTCACATATAGCTTTTTAGGGAATCGAACCATATATGCATCAAAATGCCAACGGTTATATCGAGATCTTGACCATAAAGAGTGTATCGACTAAGTAGCATTAGTCACACATGTGAGGTCTATGCCTGCACAAAATCAACGGATTTGTAGTCACTTTGACTATGAAATTGAAGTCATATGCTTCATATTTATTGCAAATTATCTTTTGCTGTTGAAATCCGTAATCATGAGGATATACTCTCATCTTCTTCCATGTATCTCTTGTGTACATTGACCATATGATTGCAATTTTGCAATTAGTGAACCGATAGAACCATATCAATGACATGATTCTCTCTTTGTTTCAATGGCCATTCTCTAGGCGCATTTTATGGTCAATTGTTTCTTTATATCAAAAGAACAAGAGGGAAGGAATTGAATGGTCGAGACCAAGATTCTGGTTACTCAATTCAATTTGTTGTGACAATTTCCGTCACATATCGATGTTACAGTGACAATTTCCGTCACACATCATGAGTTTGTCCCCTTTGTGACTCCCTTAGGATCGTCACAAGCATCGACAATATTATGTCGGAATCGTGATTAAATATTCACGAAGAGTTGTGGTTCACAGTGACATCACAGCCACAAGCACAACTTTGGACGGTAACATCACAGTTACCCCATAAATACTGTGATACGCAGGGGTGGGTGGGGCCCCTTTGTATCGTCCTGAAAAACACACAAGTTCCAACACATATACACAAGTTCAAATAATTGAAATTGCGAAAAACGGGAACTTTTATTAAATCATACTTGCTAGTTCGCCAAATGAACTGCGTTTAAAAATTGCGCTTAAGGACTCGGTTATGATCCTTGTGCAATTTTGAGATGCTCTTCCATGTACGTGCAACGAAATAATCCTCGCAATTACATCGCGATGCGTCGTGCAATAAGTTTCATGGAAAAGAAAAACATATGGTTAGTCATATTCACCATATATGGAGCAGTAAAACTAATAAAAGAATTACTACAGTAACTGTTTTTAACCCGTAGGGTAAAAACTTTTTAACTGAGGTAAGTACAATTACCGTTTTGCCCCTTGCACAGTAGAATTCGTTTAACAGCCGAATCGGGTCGGGTTGGACACGGGTCGAGCAGATCCGGGTCGAAGCTGAGGCGTGCGGATCCGAGTCGCCCGAACGAGCGGAGGACGAGGGTGCACCGTCGTCGAGAGGCAGATATCGTCGGTGCTAGGCTGGGGTGCACTGGGCCTCCGTCGAAACGGCGAGGAGGGGTGCCTTTGGAGCTGCATGGGCTCGATGGGTTTGGGGCGGCCGAATTTAGGGCGGCGCTGGCTTGCTTCGCGGAGGGGCGTAGTCGAGCAAGGCTCGACCATCGTTGAGGAAGGACACCGGAGCGGGAGGAGGCAGCGTCCTCGGGGCGGAGCAGTAGGTGGGTGCCCAGATCAATTTCTTCAGTCTCTGCCGACAAATATGTCGTCGGCAGAGTTCGGCAGTATATCTTTTGCCGACAAATAGTTCCTGGGGGCTTCTTAGTTTTTCCGACAAAGAGTTGTCGGTAGAACCTGGTGCCCTGGGATTGTTTTCTTTCTTCCGACGAAGGGGTTGCCGGCAGAAAGTGATTTCTGGGGAGGGCCTTCTTTGCCGACAAGTAGGTTGCCGGCAGAAAAGAGAATTTAGGGTTTCTGAATTTTTTTTTTTTTCAGATTGGAACCCTAGGGTTTATGAATTTTTCATGGCTATTAGACGAAGGCTAGAGCCACGTGCTGATAACGTGTTGTAGGAGAAACAATATAGATGCAAAGCGTTACTTTATTGATAGATAAGGAGGCCTTTATATAGGCATTACATCAAGTATCCCAAGTAATCAGGGATTCCCTATCTACTAAGGTAACTACTATTCTAGTCTAATTAGGTCAAGACACACAACGGAAGTTACGGTATTAACCTTCCTTGAACAATATTCTTATTTTACCTCAATCAAAATGAAAAAAAATATATATAAAAAAAATTAAAAAAAAGATTGCACTTCCGATCCCTAGCCTCCTTTGCCACCACAGACATCAACAAATGCTACCAATTAATCTCTTCCATAAAACATGTATGAGTTCCATTTGATTTGATATGAGGGTTTTCTTACGTACATTAACTATTCTTTTCAAACCAACCGTGGAGACACATAAAATTCAACTAGTGGTGAGGTAGTGATCGATTATATAGATTTTTGTTTTGTAGAACTCATACGAGTGTTTACTTAGACACACTATGAGACTGCCAACAGATTGGAGGTGCGGTGACGATCCATTTATATCTTCTTTTTTATTATCCAATTTTTATTTTCTTTCATTTTATGTTTTAGTTTTCTTTTCTTTGCTTTCTACAATTGAGGACAGCATTGAAAATATACGTGGCAAAAATTAGATATGGCAGCGTAGCAATATCCGCACCGTTTGATGTATTAGACTAATCAAATTAAATTTTTTAAAAGGAACTAATCAAATTAATTAGTGATGAGTTCTCATTTGTTGGGCTTATGTGAAAATGTGAGTGTACTGTACCTGAATTGGGAGAGCAAATTCTATAAATCAAGGTGCACTTGCATTAATGTAAATCACATATATTATTTTTCAACTCTATTAGTGTTTTTTGACGTATTAATGGTTGGGTTTTGTAGACACTGTTTTACTTGATTTTACATGTTCCTGCGGTTTTTATTATTGCTGATTATATTGAGATTGTGACTCATCTCTTATATGTTATTTTTTTCTTTGATTATAGTAGTTTATAATTTTATTTTCACTTATTAGTGTCATATAATTAGTTAATAATTAAATAAATAATTGAGATTACATATTTATGGAAATGGATTAAAAGACATACAAGTCCATCGCTGTCCGAGGTCGTCTTAAAGTTATAATACGTCACCAAAAAGTATATTAAAAAAGTTTTCATTTCGTTTGGTTGTGGCTCTCCTGGGTTTAACCAACTGAGGGAGGTTTATGCGGTTTCTTCGTATATGGTGTAATCAGGTTAGTTCAACACTCCATTTCTTCTCTTTCGGATGCTATATTGATTTTGATTCTTCCCCATTAAGCATACTCCATTCTTTTCTATCATTTTGGATCCTCATTTCTCTGATTTTGAAACAAAACGTGTATTTCTAGATAGTTATATTCTTCTAGCATCCTTCTGCTTTCTGCTTTCGTTTGAAACTGTTGGTTGATCTTTTTCAACAACGTTGGAGTTCCTTGAAATTTTGTTTTGGTTCGAGTGATGATCAGAATTAAGGATTCTGTTGCGGTTTGATTGCTTTGAATATTGAACTTGTTGCCTTATATATTCCACTCATGCCTATACATTATGTCCTAAATTGTTGCAAGAATATGGGCAAGATGCCCCTTTTTGTGTTCTTCAAAGACACAAGGTAACTTCTTTTTTGGGTTAGGACCCAAATGAATGTACTTTTGTTTTGTTTGTTTGTTGGTTCTTTGTGGTCGAAGTTTTATGGAAACTTATGTTGTATAGTTTCTTATTGCAAAGGCTCAATATTCTTTGCAGGAATGTTTTCAAAGCTGATGAGCTAGGCCTGGAAATAGTACATATTGCGATTCCAACGCTACTAGCGTTAGTAGCAGACCCTGCTGCTTCTCTAATAGACACAGCATTTGTTGGACATATTGGTATGTGATGGCTATGTTTAAGTTTTTGGTGGAATTATACGTTCAGATGTTTCACAAAGGCAGTTCGAATCTTTCTGTGCAAATGTGTCCAATCCTTTTCTTGGGATGTGAACTCAAATTCTTTGTTCTGCAAGCAAGATGTTCAGCATTTGTAACTTTTTTCTTTACATTTTGAAAAGCCTTAAAATTGTGCATAATGCTCATAAGATTGTAAAAAGAGTCGCCATAGACAGGAAGTACATGCAGTCGTCAGAAACAGCCGAAAAGAAAACTTTCTTATCAAGCTTGTTTATAGGACTGCTATAAAGTTAATAAATTGAAGTTTTAGGGTACAAACTAGTTTAAGAAAAAAAAAATTATCTACTGCATTAGTTATGATCTTAAAAGGCTATTAAAACTTAGCTTTGCTGTGAATCGTATAGACTAGTTCTTCAATTTTGTGTTTGCATTATTTCTGCAATAATATATATCGGTGTTCCATATAGAAATCTGCTGATAGACTTTCCCAGTTTCCCTTGTCTCATAAAACTTAATCATAGTTATTAAGAATTTAGCTCTTAATAAACTCTATGACATTGTATACTGTGGACCTAGATTTGATTAATCGTAATAATCCTTGACCTTATAGGTCCAGTGGAGCTCGCAGCTGTGGGAGTTGCTATTGCTGTTTTCAATCAAGTATCAAAAATAGCAATTTTTCCACTTGTTAGTATTACAACCTCTTTTGTTGCTCAGGAAGATACTACGGAACTATTAAGTACTACAGAACAAGTATATGAGAAACTTGAAAATGCTACTTTCCTCACCAAGGAAATGGAAGTACTCAAACCACTTGTTGGTACATTGTCTCCTTTTCCCCTACACAATGTTGGAATAAACTAACTGTACATTATCACTTTATTTTTTAATAGGAGCTCCTCCATAAGAATTATACAGTCACTTTTCTTATGTTTTTGCCTCACTTTATAAACCAGACGCTACGTCATCAGCCATTATCAATGATAGTACAGAAGTGGTCAAACTTGAACATGTCAGAAGGCGTATTCCATCAGCGTCATCAGCATTGGTTATTGGAAGCATCCTGGGGGTTATTCAAACTCTTTTCCTAATTTTTGCGGCAAACCCCATCCTAAATTACATGGGGGTAGATTCTGTAAGCTCATTTTGAACTGTTGGGGATTTTAGATATTCTGTTTTTTTTTTTTTGGAACTACCAATGCTGGTCTACTTAGTTGGCTACTTCAAATGCTTTCGAAGTAAATAAAGCCTTTTTTCATTTTTTCTCTTTCTCTGCATCATGAATTTAAGGTCTAAACTACACAATTTTGTTCTGAACTTCAGTTTGTAAGTATATTGTCTTTACTGTTTAGCAGAAATGAGCAGAAAGATGTTATAACCAATCAATGAAAGACATCTGAAATGCATCCTAATTGGAATCTGGGGGGCGTATAAGTTACTTAGAAAAGTAACAAACTTTTGAGCAATTTAAGGTTACAGACAGAATAGTGTGGTTGCTGCAGCTATCTTATTTCATGTGATGTAGCTTTCTGGTTTTTGTCTGTTGTTGACCTGTGGTCCACTTTTATTATATCTTGCTTTCATTTTATTTTTTCAAAAACGGGTCAGTACCCGCTAGGTTGGGAGTATTACCAGTGATATTACCCTCACCTAAATTTGTATTATTGAACTTGTATTACTGGTATATCATGCTTTTATGATCAATAAAGTCTGTTCCTTTGCAGAGATGGAAAAAAAAAAAAGTAACATTGTAAAGTTATGGAATCAATATTTTACTTTCTGTCTCATGTCTTCACAAAACCATGATACATGCATACTAAATGCAACTGAGAATCAGTTAGCATCTCATATATGCCACGTATGTTTACCACCTCAAGAGGCTCAGCAAGTTATGGTTGTAGTTTATGGGACAAACTATATTACCTAGCGCTGTAAGTTCAACCGTGTTTTTGGAAAAATTGCAATTTTTGCGGCATTTGTAGTTATTGAACAAGCGAATTCCAGGCTGTACGAGTTACTTGATTGAATATGGCTTTATTATGTCAGGGATAGCAGTATAGAATTTATTTCTTTATTTTGGCACCATTAAAGTTTTTTATGCCATTGGGATGCGGAAAATACTCATATTTAGGATCCTATCTAACTATGTAGGTTATTTTCCTTCTCTATTCATGTGAGTTACGATGCTGGATATAGAGCTATCTGATATCACTTTTCAATTTAAATTAGCAAAAGCAGTGTCACCTTGCATAGTATGGATTCCAATTATCCTACCATCCTTTTGCTGGTTAAATCTAATAGGAACTTTGAATCATACTTATAATGAAAGATGACGGCATTCTCTATTCTGTTCATTTATGAAGTTTCTGATGGTTACATGGATAGATACAATTTGTCAGCATTACTGTAGGTGTGTTGAGCACTTTCTGGAAGCTTAATGATTGCTTACTACCAAGTCATATGTATTGGAAATTTGAAATATCAGGCATTCTGTGCCCTCACCGCTGCAATCACGAGCATAATTTATCTGCTGGAGTCATATAATTTATGGGAATAGTTTACACCTGAAAGTGATTGCATTAAGTTTCCCTTTCTCACTGAGATTCAAATGATTTTTTTCCTCTGATGTTGCTTTACTTCTGATATTCAAATTTACCATTGTCTAGGGTGACCTAGAAATTACTGTGTAATGAATACTGAGAATGTGTGTTCATTCTATAATGCAGAGTTCTCCTTTGCTAAGACCAGCGAGACAATACCTGACACTAAGGTCGCTTGGTGCTCCTGCAGTTCTTCTCTCTCTGGCCATGCAAGGGGTTTTCCGTGGTTTTAAGGATACAAAAACTCCTTTATATGCTACAGGTACTCTCTCTCTCTCTCTCTCTCACACACACACACACACACACACACACGCACACACTTTTAAAATTTAAATTTTTTTTAACTGCAATGTGGCCAGTGCACAGATGAGCATGACACTAAAACAGTCTGTTCATTAGCTCTTGAATCAAGCTTGATTAGTCCATGAACTTATCTTGAATAATATATTTTTTTCTTCTCTTATCTTGAAGCTCTCAGATTACAATGCCAAAGAATCAGATGAATTAATTCATACCCATATAGAATTGAGAACTACAAATTCATCATTTAAGACATCATTTATGCCTTCAAACTTTCCTTTCTTCATCCTGTCATCATATCAATCTGATCCTAGTCACAGTTTGATGCATAAAAATAATTACCCTAGACATTCATCTTGTTTGTTTTGTCTTCACTTCCCCTCTATAAGTGAAGTCTGGGCTCTGGTGTAATCTTTCATGCTCCCTTCATCATCATATTTCATAGGTGAAATCCTAGATTCATCTTGTATTCCTATGTAAATACTGCGGGGATAATTTTTAAACTACATTTCTAGAGAAAAGAGAGTACCTTGGTGCCTGTTGCTCAAAGGGTAGGAAAGTAGAGCACCTGTTGCTTAAATATGAAATACAGCACCTTTTTACTGCATCTTTACTTGGTTATTTATACATATTAAAGCAATTCGACATGTTTTCTTCTTAATTGTAGTTGTGGGAGATGCAGTCAACATCATTTTGGACCCAATATTAATATTTGTACTCCATATGGGCATTAGTGGTGCGGCCATTGCCCATGTTATCTCTCAGTAAGCTTACCTATGGCTAATAATGATTCAATACTAGAAGTCCGTACCCTGTTGCCAAGACTTCTTTTTGTTTATGCAAATATTGCTGTCTTATTACCGTTATACTTGTAATGTGCTTAATGTAGGTATATAATCTCTCTGATACTGTTATGGAGATTAAATGGACAAGTCGATCTCCTAACCCCAGGCATCAAAGCTCTACGAATTGGGCAGTTTATGAAAAATGGTAAAGGCTTCTAATTTCGTTTTCTTTTCAAGTAATTACTTTGCAACCAAGCTTCATGAATCTGCTTTGGGTTTATACATTTCTCTTATTTTCTAGCCTATCTTTTAAAATCAACTTCAACTAGTGACGCTGAAAAAATAATTTCAGGACTGTAACATATCTTTTTGTTTTCATCTTCAATCAGGGGGTATGTTATTGGTGAGAGTTATCGCTGCAACATTTTGTGTCACTCTGGCAGCATCATTAGCTGCAAGGCAGGGACCGACATCAATGGCAGCATTTCAAGTTTGCCTGCAGATTTGGCTTGCAGCCTCTTTGCTTGCAGATGGGTTAGCTGTGGCTGGACAAGTAAGTAAATGATTTTGGAGGGAGAGTACATTATGTGATAGTGATTTACATTTTTGGCCATCCAAAGTTGTATATGGGTGTTTAATTCATTCAACCACAAATGATTTCCTTTAGAACTGTGGTAAAGCTATAGTTATAAGAGAATTGAAGCTAATATAGTATATTAAGAATCTATAAGCTGTGTTGGCCATGATTATGTGCTCATTCAATCAAAGAATATATCACCCTTAAAAATGCAGTTTCAGAGATCAGACTTTTTGTTCTGCACAATAGTGCCGATGTCTTATCTTTGCTCTTTTTTAAAATATTTTTTAGTCTTTCTTACAAACCAACAGTTGGGCAAAACGAATACAGTTGATCTGAACCAAGGATACATCTAGTTAATGTGTTCAGCACAACACTCTTAAGGCTCGCTCAATTATAATGAAGGGTTAGCACCTAATTAAGTTATTGATCCTAAAACAATAAGTATCAAAGTTCACTTTCTTGCATATAGGTCGCATCTAGCAAGTCTAAATTTTAGTACCATTGATTGCTACTGTTGACCTGTAGTGACTCCGCACGAGAAAGTTTAGAGAGTCTAATCAATAAATATGTTGATGTTTCTGCATCAGAAGTGCAGAGTCTCATTTTTTGTTTTTATATTTGAAGTAGATCCTCTTGTGAAGCTGGAGTTTGTCTTTAGCTGCTAAGATGCACCCAAATTTTCTCTGCATTAAGACCAAATTTCTCGTTGTGCCTCAGCTGTTTTTGATTTTCATTTTATCTCCCAGGTGTTTATTGCAGATTTGCAGATAAAACTTCTATTTTAATTATCAATGACTTTCAGAAACGTCTCAGAAGTGTAACAGGATCAATGAAAACTAAAAACTGCTTTAGTATTGCATACTTATGATGTTATACTCAAATTGCTTTTTGCGGCTGTCCTAGTAGCCTTCTTATGTTTAACCAATAATGCTCTTCAACAGTGTCTTCATTATCTGTAATGCTTATTATCTGTGACACTAATTCACTTGAATTAGTTTATATGTTTCTGTATTGATTATTTCCACGGTGTTGATGTTATCTTAACTTTCAGGCAATCCTTGCAAGCGCATTTGCGAGGAAGGATTACAGCAAGGTTGTTGCAACAGCTTCACGTGTATTGCAGGTGGCATAAATTTTGAAAATATTAATCACTCTCTTCTTGTTCTGTTTTGCACTGCTAATTGTTTGATTGTGCAGATGGCTTTGGTTCTAGGGATTATGCTCTCAGTCATCCTTACAGTTGTATTAAAGTTCGCATCAAAATTATTTACCAAAGACAGTAGTGTTTTGCAGCTTATAAGCTTAGGCATTCCGGTATCCCTCTCCTCCATCCAATCAGGATGCAAAAAATTTATCTTTTGTTCTATTACTTTCCAGACACCTTGAGAGCTGACGGTTCTTCCTTTCTGGCTAGTTTATTGCAGTGACTCAGCCCGTTAATGCTTTGGCATTTGTTTTTGATGGAGTAAATTATGGAGCATCAGATTTTGCATATTCTGCCTACTCAATGGTTTGAAATCCATGTTGCTGTCTATTTACACTTGTTTACTAGGAGTTGAACATTCTCACGTGTGTGATTCATCATCAATCTTTCTCATTATTCTCGGTTGACTCCAGGTTTTGGTGGCTTTAGTGAGCATTTTGTGTCTGTTTCTATTATCATCAAGCCATGGCTTTGTTGGTATCTGGGTTGCATTAACAATCTTCATGAGTTTGCGCACAGTGGTTGGATTTTGGAGGTAGGTTCTGGAATTGAAAATCTCTACTTTATCAAATCTAAAGGATCTGATATCATGTACAAAAGGAAAAATATAAATCAAATGCTAGACCATGTAACAACTTGTTTCGAAAAGGTTGTTGTAACATTATAATTATATCAAATCAAAAGTTGCTTCCCGGTTGATTTGAACTTGCATTGCAGGATAGGGACTGGAACGGGACCTTGGAGCTTTCTGAAGGAGTAATTGGGGCCTAAATATGCTTCTGCATTCATCAATTTAGCAGATAGCACATCCTACTGTACATATGTAATGTAAAAAGGGAGCCATCTTTCATTGCTTCCTCAAGTTGCTGAAATGTAGCTTATGTTTATAGGGTTAGAATGTGAACCGGATAGTAAGAACTCAGTGTTATAGCCTATATATAACACATGGAAAACCAAGACAGATTTTAAAGTCTATCTATGCAAATCCCCATCACAATACAGGCCAACTCAGCTGTACCTTCCAAATTTCTGATGTTCATGGCGATTATGTCCTTTTTGTATACATTCGGTGCAAGTAGGACACTTTTCAATAGTTTTTTGTTGATTTACTCCTTCCTTAATCCTATGTGGGATGTTCTTCAGTGGCCAAATCTTTGCACAGCTATGTATAGATCATTGTTTTGATTAAACTGCAAAATTCTCAATCAAACTTGGTCTCAGGGACAAAGTATATGCGTTGACAGGTTTATCTGTCTTGATTATTACCGAGGCGATGCTACTGTTTGGCTCCAAATCAGCTGGGATTTGGGAAGTTAGGCCCAGTTTGGGATTGCTGTGCTGTGAGCAGAATTGCTTTTGAATTTGCTGTAAGCAGAATTGCTTTTGAATCTGCTGTGAGTAGAATCAGCTGAGGTGTTTGGTAAACTGTTTTTAAAAGTGTTGTGAGAACCAAAAAACAATTTCGTGTGTTTGGTGAGTTATAAGTAAAAATTGTTTTGGATGGTATAATGACAAAAATAGGCATTGTTATAAATTGATATTAAAATAAATAATTGTTTCTTTTGTATATAATTATAAAGTTAATCCACAATATTACATAAGATTTCTTAACACCATAGTAAATGATTAATTATTATTTAATTAGATTAATATATCACAATCTAAGAAAAAATAAATATTACAATTTGTTACAAATATAACTGATTCCTGCAAAAGCATCTCTTACCCTGCTTCTCCAAAATCCACTTTTAAGAGAATCAATTCTTCTAAAATCAGTTTTATGCGTTGTTACCAAACACTTAAAATTAGGCCCAGAATCACTTTTGACCTCAAAAGCAGCTTGAGAATCAATCCCAAACTGGGCCTTAGTCACATATGAAGAAGTATGCTTATGGAAAGTTGCCCAGTCATCTTTTGTCATAGCAAGTCCTATGAAATTTGAATTTCAAATAAGTTGACATCACGTAATATTCGCCTTGTTGGGCATGCCAATGAGCCTACGAGTCCTCAGCTGAAGGAACAAAACAATATATTTCAGCAAAACTGAGCAGGAATCCAAAAAGGAGGAATATGAAAAGTAGTACAAGACCCGCTTAGGAGCAGTTGAGTCCCATATCTGTACTTGAGAATTGCGAGTTATGGTTTCTTGTTGTGTTCCCCTGAACAATTGGATGGGTTTGTTTCATTCGGGAAGAACCCATGGATCAACCAATGTGGGTAATCTTGAGGATGCCTTGAAGGTGTTTGATGAAATGCTTCACTCGCGTCCTCTTTCTTGTATTATTCCTTTCACTCAGATTTTGGGTCAACTTGTCAAACTCAAAACACTATTCTCCAGTCATCCCTCTCTTTAAACAAATGCTTCTCCAGAATAAAAGATGTCTTTAGTTTTTAGAGAGAGAGTGTCTGTCTTCTCTCTAGAAAGGGCTTTGCTTGTATTTCCATCCTGCTCAAACTACCAGGTAGCTCCTTAGCATTGTTGGAAGTGATCTCTGAGGCTGGGTATTCATCATTCATCACTTTCCTCTTCATTCAATACTCCCTAATCTTTCTAAGATTATCGAGGTGAGCCCAATCTTGATTGGGAGCGACTCTCTGCGTTTAGTTCACCACATGTGGTTCGAACTTCCAAATAGGAGTGACTCTTACCTCTAATCTGGATTCTATTAGGGTGAGGGTGACAAGGCTGATGATTGTACTCAGGCTCTGTGTTCTTTTTACTATAACTATCTGCCATAAATCCCATAATTTCTCATACCGTTTGTTTTGGGTGGGGTAGTTGGCAGCATTTAGTGAGAATATATTCATTACTACTCTCTTTTGAGTACTTAGCACCTTCTCTTCGAGTAAGGACTAGTCCCTCTTGTTTGTGATACCCACAAGGAGGTTTCTCTGTGTCTGGGTTTTTTCTTCCATCTTGATTTGTGCTATGGCGTCTTCATCAAGGGCTCGTGATGAGATACCGTACGAAGATGGGGGGATTATTGAAGCTATGGCGTGCAATTTCGAGAGTAGTGTCGATTTGCTTGATTTGGAGCATGGCATCGATCTCCTGGGAACCCTGATTGCTGACAATGAACCTAATCCTGGTGGAGTCAAAGCTTCACTACAGGGGAAGTGGAAGCATATGGGTCAGATTCGCATTATTCCTTTGAAGAGGAATGTCTTTGTCATCACAGTTGGTGCAGAGTTACTTGCAAATCGACTAGTGAACAGCAGCCCCTGGAGTGTGAAGGGATCTTGTTTTGTTGTCAAACATTGGCCAAGACAACTAGCTGTGGATGAAATAGAATCAAATCGTGCCACGTTCTGGATACAAGGGCATGGAGTTCCAAAGGAGCAACTATTGGAGACGAATGGAAGAAGACTTGGCAACATGCTTGGAAAGGTACTGGAGGTTGAGGACCCTCTGATTGTTGGACATAGAGGGTATCTGAGGATGAGGGTTGAGTTCAGCACTAACAAGCCACTAGCAACCTTCTGCCCATTGCCAAGGAGCGATGGATCAATGACTAAGGTCAAGTTGAAATATGAAAATCTGAAGAAGTTCTGTTACAAGTGTGGAAGGTTAGGGCATGTGATGAGTGAGTGCAATCAACAGGTAAATCCTATTATTGAGCGATTGGGTATTGTGTATGATCATAGTCTTGTTGCAGATCCACCACAAAAGGCAGTTTTTACACAGCCTACCTACACTACTGATCAACAATTCACCACTACTACAAGATTTGTGAACCCTGCTACTTTCCGACGACCGATTCATTGTGAGGAGAGACAGGAGTTCATAAACAAAAGTCAAGCACAACAGGAGGACATCGAAAGGGGAATCAGAGATGCTAGTTTACGTGCTAATGGATAAGCAATTGTTTATAACAGCAATTTTGTTGAAGCCCCAAGGTATGTGGGGGATTTTCAGGCAAGTATTGGCCGGAATGCAATGACGGAGATGAGATTCAATGGCTGTCTGGATAATGGCAACATGTCTCGTGTTGGAGGACAGCGTTCAAAGGGAAGGGGGGCCCATGTAGTTGAACTATGTGCCACACATGTTGACTTTGGTAACTGGAGGGGACCAAAAAGCAATGAAAGGGCGGCGACTGGTGACTGTGATGTTGGGGCACATGCATCTTGCTTTACACAACTGGCAACGGGAAATAATTTCCTAGCTGGATGGGACCCAAGGAGAAACAATGTGGGGTTCAATGATGGAAGGGTAGAGATGGACTTTAATGGGCCGATTGCTGATAGGAGGACTTGGGGTGAGCCTAGTGGGCCTTCTCAATGGGCTTATAATGAAATAGAGGGGATCCAATTTGAAGCACTACACTCTACCACCAACAATGTGAATCAGCATTCTGTACTCGAGGAACCAACTGGTGATGATACTAGAGTAGCTGAGTCGGCTAATACCGACTTGAGTAATTCGTTGGGAGAGCGAAAGAGAAAAATTGAACCTGAGGGGATAAAGCAGTACAAGAAGCGACCAAAGAAGGTAACAAATCCTAACCCTAGATTGAGGCTTTCAATTAGGGAGGTAACTGCTGGAAAAAAGAAGAGGGTTTACAAAAAGAGAAGCAAGAATGGGGATGTTTCACAACCTACTGAAAATAATGATCTCGTGATGGAAAATGAACAAGCGAAGTCTGAGTCGGGTGATGATTTGATCATTGATCTACTGAAGCAAAAGAAGGGAAAGGGCACTGGCAGCTGGCCTAAATCAGCTGCAAGTAGAAAATGAATTACACCACCTGGAATTGTCAAGGCTTGGGGAAGTCCTTGACGGTTCAATCATTGAGGGAGATTATCAGGTCTCATTCTCCAGATATTGTGTTTTTATCTGAAACACATCAAGGCAGCCATTATGTAGATAAATTGAGGCGTAGGCTTGGGTATTACAAGGGGTACAATGTTGATCCCATTGGTATTGCAGGAGGATTGTCTTTATGGTGGAAGCCGACAGTGAGAGTTGATGTTGTGGAGTATACCAAGAACATTGTGGATACTGTGGTATGTAATGTGTCTGATGGTTTCAAATATAGATGTAGTTGGGTTTATGGCCCTCCATATGCTGCTGACAAGGAGGAATTCTGGAAGTCAAGAGAATTGAAAGATTGGGGTGATGGCTTACCGCGCATGGTTATTGGCGATTTTAACGAACTTTTGTGGAGTACAGAGAAGTGGGGAGGTGCTGTTTGGGGTAATGGTAGAATTACCTATCTCAAGGAGTTCATGGATACCAATTTACTGATCGACTTGGGATTTGTTGGCTCACAGTACACCTGGATAAAGAAAGAGGGTGGAGAGATTGTTTTACAAGAAAGATTGGATCGGGGGGTGTTTAATGAGGAATGGATCATGATTTGGCCGGAGTCAAGAGTTACTCATCTACCAAGAATTGGATCTGATCATTGTCCACTTCTTATGGAGACATCACCTACTCTAACTCGGAAACCCTTCACTTTCAAATTTGAGGCATATTGGGCAGAAGAACCAGAATGTAGAGAGATTATTGAGAGCAATTGGAGAAGTAGCAGACCAATTTCGATCCAGCATAAGTGGAAAGCTAACCTGATCGGTGTGAGGGCCAAACTGATAAAGTGGAGCAAGGAGAAATTCTTGAGCAACAAAGCTGAGATACGAGCATGCGTGGAGGAGATCAATTCAATCCAGCTGATTAGCCCCTCCGCTAGTGATGGCAAACACGATGGGTTACTTTCCAAGTTAAATGAGCTATGGAGAAGGGAAGAAGCATATTGGCATCAGCGATCCAAAATCGGCTAGCTCAAAACTGGTGATACAAATTCAAGATTTTTCCACCTCACTACCATCCAGAGAAGACAGAAAAACAAGATATTAAAGATTCTTGATACTGGGGATGTTTGGATAGAGGGTGAACAAGTGATTATGGCTGCCTTTGTAAAACACTTTAAAGCTGTTTATAAAGCTGATGGAGCAAGAGAATGGGGAGGTGCACTTGCTGGAGTTAAAAAGTGTGTGAGCAATGAGATGAACACAATGCTCCTTGCTCCAGTTACCAGTGAAGAAGTGAAGGATGCAGCATTTCAAATGGGGGCCTTAAAAGCACCCGGTCCTGATGGCTTTCCAGGACTGTTCTACCAGAGATATTGGAGCATTGTCAATGAGGTGGTGGTCGCTACTACACAAGATTTTATTGGTGGAAGGGTGGCTATGGAGAGACTCAACAAGACACATATTGCTTTGATTCCAAAGGTACCAAATCCTGAATCCACCTCTCACTTTAGACCTATCAGTCTTTGCAATAATTCTTACAAAATATTGTCTAAAGTACTGGCTAATAGGTTAAAGGTGTTATTACCTAGTGTGATCAGTTGTAATCAAAATGCATTTGTCCCAGAAAGGTTAATACAGGATAACCTTATCATTGCTCATGAGGCATTTCATTATCTGAAGTTGAAAAGAACTAGTGGGAAGTGTGCTTTAGCATTGAAGTTGGATATGGTAAAAGCCTATGATAGGGTGGAGTGGGACTTTCTAGAGGAAGCACTACTACAGTTTGGGTTTGATTGGAGATGGGTGAGATTGATCATGAGTGGTGTTAATACTGTCTCATACTCGGTAGTACTCAATGGGAAAGCAGGTTGTACTTTTATACCTGAGAGGGGTCTTAGACAGGGTGAATCCCTTTCTCCATACTTATTCTTGATTATCAGTGAAGTATTGTCTTTGAGGGTGAAGATGGCTGTTGAGGAGGGTTATCTACAGGGAATTAAGCTTGGTGGGAGAGGTCCTGTTCTTTCACATTTATTTTTCGCTGATGATGCCTTATACTTTCTCAATGCCACACTGGGAAACTGCTCTATGTTTATCAAGATCCTGATGGAGTATTGCATTGCATCTGGTCAGGACATCAATTTTCAAAAATCTAGTTTGATGTTCTCACCAAACACTCCAACACAGATGCAACATTTGATGTGCATCCTTCTTGGTGTGGACACTGGTGGAGATCCTGGAAATTATCTGGGTCTTCCGGCAATATGGGGAAGATCAAAGACGCAAGCATTAGCATTTGTGAAGGAGCGCATCATCAAGAAGATTGATGGATGGAAGCAAAGCACACTGTCTATGGCGGGGAGAGAAGTTTTGATAAAGTCTGTTGTTGCTGCAATACCATCATATCCTATGTCATGTTTTCGCTTCCCTACCACGTTTTGTAAGGAGATTGATAGTCTAATTAGCAATTTTTGGTGGGGGCATACTGACAATGGAAACAAAACTCACTGGAAAAGTTGGGAGTACATGTGCCAATCAAAAAATAAAGGGGGAATGGGGTTCAGGAACTTGGGGTATTTCAACTTGGCCCTATTGGGAAAACAAGTTTGGAGGTTACTAGTTGAACCTAATTCTTTGGTGGCTAGAGTTCTAAAGGCTAGGTACTATCCCGATGGGGAGTTTAGTTCTGCTACTAAGGGGCATCGGGCTTCGTGGTTTTGGGGTAGTATTATCACAACTAGAGATGAATTAATTGATGGTACTTCGTGGCAAGTACTAAATGGAAAAAATATCCACCTATGGAGTGAAAGTTGGATTCCTACAAATGGTAATGGCAGATTAGTTTCTACTGGTCCTCTCCCTTCTAATATTCCTATCTGGGTTAGTGATGTCATTGACACTAGCACAAGGAACTGGAGACTGGACCCTATCATCAACAATATTACTGTGGAGGATGTTGAAGTTATAAGGAATATCCCTCTTGGTGATCTGAATGAGGTGGACAGAATTATATGGAAGGATAGCAAGAATGGTACTTATTCGGTCAAACATGGATATCATTGGCTATACAGCAGAAACCATCTAAATTGCCCGACGTTTACCAACAACTCAACTGTGATTGAGGAGAAGCTGTGGAAGGCATTATGGAAATGTGAAACTGTACCAAAAGTAAAAATTTTCTTTTGGAGGTGTTTCACGAATTCCATACCCTGCTTTCTTAATCTTTACAGAAGAAAATTGAGCAGAACACCACTTTGTAGTATCTGTGGGGAAGAGGAGGAGTCGATGGAACATGTACTGTTTATGTGCCCTTGGGTGGATGTGGTGTGGTTTGGATCATCACTTGGCTTGCCTATAAACAAACAGTCTTTCACTACATTGGTGATTTTTTTTGGAAATTTGCTGAATCAATGCATGGAGAAGAAGGAGAGAAAATTGCTCCTATCCACTATTTGCTTTATTGGTTGGGAAATTTGGAAAGCTAGATGTGCTTTTGTTTATCAACATATTGATATATGTCCTGAGAAAGTACTTTTTTGTGCCAAATCCCTTTTGAATGAATACTGGTGTGCTAATGGCATTGACTCCATTGAGAACATGAATACTACAGTGGCTAGGAGTGATAACAGTTGGAAGAGACTTTTTTGTGGTGTTACCAAGATCAATACTGATGCAGGATGGAATAGTAGAACCAATGTGGCAGGAGTAGGAGCCATAGCTAGGGATATGAGGGGTAGAGTCATTGCTGGGATCCATGCATCTACTACTTGCACATCTGCATATATGGGAGAACTATTGGCGGTTTATACTGGTCTTAGTCTTGCGGCTGAGATTCATGCCCCTAAGATCATTGTGGAATCTGACGCTTTGGAAGTGATCAATACTTTCAAGGACAAGAAGAGGAGGGGGGACTGGAGGTCCTTTGCTATTATATGTGAGATAAGAAGGAAATGCTCTTATTTCCAGGAAGTTAACTGGGAATGGGTTACTAGGGAAGCTAACGGTGTGGCACACGCTGCAGCAAAGCTAGGAAGCGAGATGTTGGGTCTATACAGATGGGCAGACATGCCACCACCATCTCTGATTGGAGTTCTGAAACATGATGGCTGCCCCTATCCTTAGCATGTTAATTTGTTGTTTTATTTTTGTCTAGCAGTGATCTTCTTGCCCCTCTTCTGTGTGAGAGTGGTTGATCAGTGTTTTTAGACGTCCTAGTTTTTCTGTATTGAACTTGTTTCGAAGGCAGGATCTTTTGTTCTGCTATTCTCTGCCTTGTTTTTGGCGTTTAATGAATCACTCATTTCCAAAAAAAAGGCTTCTCCGTCGAATTGCTCCTACTGACTACACGCTCAACATTGTCATTAACTGTTACTGCCATTTGCATCAAATGAATTCTAGCTTGTCTGTCTTTGCAAACTTCTTCAAATTGAGTCTTCAATCAACTGTCGTCACCTTCTCCACTCTCATCAACGGCCTTGTTCTTGATAATCGAGTGCTTCAGGCTGCACGAATTTTCACCAAAATGCTGCACCAAGGTCATTGTAAGCTCAATGTGTTTACTTTCAAGTTTCAACACACTTATAAAGGGTCTCTGCATGACTGGGAACAACACTGCTGCCATTCACTTACTCCGTACGATGGAACAAAGTGGATGCCAACCTGACATTGTTTCCTATAGCACCATCATCAACGGCCTTTGCAAGGCCACACTCATTGATGAAGCATTGGAGCTCTTCTCAGAAATGATCAGCAGGGGTATTGCTCCAAATGATGTCACGTACACCTGTCTGATTCAAGGACTTTGCAATGTAGGCCACTGGAAACAAGCTACGAGACTGCTTGATGAGTAAATGTATATTTCCAGATGTCTTCACCTTCAATGTCATGGTTGATACATACTGTAAGGAAGGGATGGTGGTGGAAGCCGAAAGAGTCATTGACATCATGATCCAAAGACATATTGAGCCTGGTACGATCACATACAGCTCACTTATGGATGGTTACTGTTTGCGGGGAGAGATGGACCAGGCAAGACGAGTTTTCGATCTCATGATTAGCAAGGGCACCATGATTAATGTATGGAGTTGTAGCATATTGATTAATGGATATTGCAAGGGTAAAAAGATCGAACAGGCATACAAGATTTTAAAGGATATGCGTCGTATGGAACTTGTTCCCAATACCGTTACTTATACCACTCTTATTGATGGCTTATGCAAAGCTGGTAGAATTCAAGAAGCAGAAAAGTTGTTCTCCGAGATGCAAGGCTGCCCTAAACCCTACACTGTTCTACTTGATGGGCTGTGTAACAACCAGCTACTCTCTACAGCAAGAGATTTGCTTAAAGACTTGGAAGCCAACAATGTAGAACTTAATATGGTAGTTTACAATGTTGTTATTGAAGGCTTGTGCAAAGCTGGAGAAATTGACTCCGCAAGAGATCTATTCTGTCATTTTTCATCAAAAGGAGTTCAGCCTAGTGTGATAACATACACTATAATGATTCAGGGACTTTGTCACCAGAGCTTATTAGTTGAAGCAGAAAAGTTGCTGAGAGAAATGGGAAGGAAAGGATGTTCTGCCGATGGTTGCACACTTGCACCTATAACACCATGATCCGAGGGTTGTTAAATAACAATGAGACATCTTGGGCTGTGAAACTCATTCAAGAAATGGTGGAGTGTGGTTTCTCTGCAGATGCATCAACTAGTGAATTGGTAGTTGGGTTATTGTGTAAGGATGTAGTAGATCCGGCTTTGTTGCCACTGTTAAAAGATGCGCTGTAGACTTTCTTTGAACTCTATTAAGCTCAGGTATGTCAATTTCTTCACCACTCCAAAGTTTTCAATTTCAATTGCTGATTTTTTATTTGACTTGCTTAGTTTTTAATGATGCAAGATTAGGATTTGCTCCGTTCACTTGCTTAGTTTATTATTGGTCTTGTCCTTTGTATTTGCCAGTACAATTATATATGAGTTAAGACCTTAGAAATCTTTTGATGCTCTTATATCTAGGCTGCCTTTGTGCTGTTAAGTTTATTCTTTTGATGGTTGTGTTTCGTACTTAGCATGATGATGAGACTGCCTGATGCTTGTCTTGAATCATGCGTATTTAAATATCAAATACTCATTATCAACTTCAGACTTCTTACTTCATCTCAATTTGTGGTTATTGTTTTATTTTATTTTATTTATTTTCTTTTGGGGTGGGCTTACAGTAGCTTATTACTAATTTGCCAACTTGAATGAAAGAGTACGTAATTATATCTTTTTCTTTTTCAAAAAAGGTCTTTCAGCAGTGATTCAATACAGAAGCCTTGCTGGTGTTTTCAGGTGATTTGAACTATCATGGCTACTAGTTGACAGTTCTGTAATCGTTTTTGTATAATTGTGCTTTAATCTATAGGGTGTGTGCATCGTTTTGGTATATAGGGTGTGTGCATCACCTTTTTCTTTTCTTTTTTTCAAAATGAAGACAATATACTTTTGACTTTGTATAGTTTGTATGATCCAGAATTCGACATTGTGCTAGTACTTTAGTACGTCTAATTGTGCAAGAGCTAGTGAGACAGGGAACGTCCCGATCAAACCTACACACCGAAAGTGGAAACAAGTGTTCTTTATTTAGGGTTCATTTCCCCTTTCATTTTTTTTCTTAATTTTTGGGTGTCTTGCTTCATCTTTGTGCTCAAGAGTAATTTCTTCAGTATTATTTTCTTAGTTTTTTCTTGGTTCGTGTTTGAGCTACATTCCACCAAATTTGCATCATTGTCTCTCTTTTTCTTCATCATTTGCACAAGGGCATGCTATACATTTTATCATCATATTTTATTATCTTTTAACATAATAAACAACAGCACACCAAAAGTTGATAACTGAATTTATGATTGTAATGGAAAGTTCCGAATAACTAAGATATCCAAATTTGTAGGTACCAATGAATAAGAGTTCATTTTTGCTTATGTGAATTAAGATCAATGTCAGGGCCTAATCATGTTCTGGATATGTATTTGGAAGGGTTATTTGTTTTTCTTGGCGTAATCTTTAAGAATAATTAGTGATTATCCAGAATCTAAAGTCGCACTAACACTCCTCCAAATACATATGCATCTTTTTTTCTTTTTTCAAAACGTTAACTCCTCACCGTTAACTGAAAATTTATTAAAAAGCCAAGAGAATACAGAAAATTTATTGAAAAGCCAAGAAAATACAACCTAAGCAAGAATTCCCAAATACATATGCATCTCCTATTCCTAGGTATTGTTTATTCTAACCCACAATCTCAATCTGAATAATATTCCACAAAGATTGGGAGAATCCCATACAAAATATTATCCTCTTTTTTACTCCATCAACATCCCACATCCACATTCCACAATCTCAAATCCCACCACCATATTTTGGAATCCACGTGTTTTTGCTTTGATGCAAATAGCCCTCTAATAAATATCAATACCAATAAGGGATAAAAAGAAGATGAGCGAAGATGAGCATAATGGAATAAAAGATGGAAAAACATCCGTATCCAACACAAGATTGAAGTATTAGAACACCAATAGAAGTGAAACTGAACGATACATTTTGGAAGGATCATAATTTCTTCATCTTCCTCCTTATCCCCAGTAACTGACACTACCAGTTACTAGATTCTAAAATTACATTAGATAACATCAGAATCAACATCCTTTCCAATCCCCAAAAATGGACCAGAGGTCCGAGCCCAGAGTAAGAAATCTCAAAAGAACATAATAGAACACGACCCTCCTAATTTTTACTGAGTAGACAATGAATAAAAGGATAAATAAGATTATGAGTTTCATATGCATAGAACATGTGGCTCACCATACAAAAAAATGATGATCATATGGGCGTAAAGTTGAGAATATTGGAAGCAAAATGACACCAAGACCGGGTTTTCATTCTGTTTCGAGTATAACCCAGAGGTATTCTAACTTTTGTAACAATAAATGGTGCGACTTACTGCATTTGCTTTCATCCATGTCCCCCTCTCCCTTCCCTTAAAAACCCCAACAAAATATGGAAAAAGAATGCATTATGTTATTTACCAAAAACTTCATGTTAACTGCCTCGGCACCAAGTGAGCACTGTTCAATCAGTTTTGCTGGGCCACAAGATCAAGGTGTAGTTGGTCGATCCAAGCTCCCATTGCTGCATGATCAACCGAATCCATTTGGGAGTTTGCACTTAAACCCTCATTGGAGGATCCAGTGGCTACAACACCTGAGACGGGTGTTGTTATCTTTTCTTTGATTTCACTAGGAGATTCTTTAACAAGTGACTGAACCCATGAAAGATCTGGTTCTTCTCCATTGTTCCCCAGCTCAAATGAAGATGATCTGCGCAGCTTTCCCAATTCATCTGAAGTAACTGCCCAATCTGGTTTTCCATCAGACAATCCCCATTTTGACCATGAATTTGCAGAGGGGCCAATATTGGAAGTGGAGCTGGAGCCAAGCTCCCGTGAACTAAGGCTACGAAACTGTTGCTTCTCCCGATGAGCTAGCATGGAAACCCGAGATCCCATTGGTGAGATAGGTTCCACATTTCGTGGAGACATCCTCCCAGAGGATGGCGCTCCAAAGGAGGACTGCAGTAGAGAGTGATCAATAGTAGCCTTGGGTGAAAAGTTTGTATGGATTGGAGAAAGCATGCTCTGTTGCTGCTGAAACTGATTGAGAAGAGCCGACTTGTGAGTTGGGGAGAAAACAGCTGATGCCAATGCTTGATCAGAATATCGTGGGGATAAGTTCTCAGCAGAAAAGAGATCATCCAGATTTGAGGGTGTCAAAGTATTCAACCGACCAGAACGGTTCAGTGAATTGCTCATAGATAGTTCATTTAGGAGCTGCTGTTGCTGCCTATCAAACTCTGGCAGTAAATCAAAGTCATCTGCTGTCATATCTCTTGCACAAAGGGAAGATCTCAAGCGACTAGACTGAATATTGCTGCCTGGGAGATGGAGAGCCGGGACATTAGGTTGGGGCCAAGCTACAGAGGAGTGTGACATGCCATTGCCAGAGGGAGACATGGGTGGAGTAAATGGTGAAGGAGACATGGCAGAGAGTGATGAAGGAGAACCAGGCAAGAGACTCATTGCAGCAGCAAAATCCATGGCCGAAGCACCAGAAGTGGTCGAGCGAGGAGAGGGAACAGCAGAACCAGTAGAGACATACAATGGCCTGAGTTCCTCTGCTGTGTGGGCAAAAAAGCAGACTCTCCTGGCACAACTCGTACCATCCTTGCAGAGTCGGGTTCGATATTGAGCCGGGTGTAGCCAACACTCAAAAACCCCATGAGCATATTCACACATATCTCCACGTCTGCATGCTCCTTTTCGGAAGTCGGGACAAGGAACACAGCTGTAATGAAACTTCCTTGGATCCCTTCTTCGTGCATTTTCTCCAGGATGGACAAAAGGGCATTCAGTCCAATCATGGGAGTAGGCACGTGAACAAGGCCTCACCTTAAATGAATACATACGGAATTCATCCGTCGAATAAATGCTGTTCTTGATGTCCGGGAGGGAGGGGTCAACAGGGTATTCCTTCTTCTCTGATGCAGAAGAAATAGTAAGATTAAAGAACTTTGACTTTGTCGGAGAACAAGTGAAATCTAAAGCTGATGGAGACCCATTTTCTGGGGAAGTTGAAAGAGGAGGAGAAAGGGCTCTTGTTGAGACAGAGAGAGTTTGTTCACCAACAGAACCATTAATCATAAGAAGTTCCTCAAGGGTGAATCGGACATTCTGAAGCCTAGGGGTTACAACTATAACGTCAACCGGACGATGACCATTTGCATCAACCAAATTAGGGTCAGCACCAGCAGCTAAAAGCAGCCTCACTGTATCAACAGCATTCTCAGCACCACCTGAAGCAGCGCAGTGTAGAGCAGTGCTTCTATCATTACCACAGGTCTGATTTACATCAGCATCAGATAGAGAAAGAATCAGCTTTATCACATCAATACTACCATATGTAGCAGCAACCATTAAAGGGGTTCGGTGCTCATTAACCATCTGCTTTGATCCCTTCTGACGACAATACCACAAGCCAATCTCATCGACGGCAGAAGGATTGTGCTGTATTGATCGTCTAAAGCTCTCAACATCATTGTTTGCTGCAAGTTCGAGTAAGCTGGCAAAAGTATCTTCAGTTTCAACTGTCAAGTGATTCATTGTTGTGTTGGGGTGTTCGTCAACAATTAAAGATGCTGCTGAAGATGAATCGGGTTTCACCTGCTCTGATCCATAGCACATTCTTTCATTTGCCGGGAGGCCACCTGAAAAAAAAAACAAAAAAAAAAACATATTCAAAACTAGCAGTAAGCATCAAAGCAATCAAAATTCAACAAAGTATCATGGAAGTCGATCAAAAGAAATAAAAAAAAAAAACCTTTGTATTGAAAACAAAATTAACATCTCACATCTCAGCTTTATAAAGCGAAAGATTGGCTTAAATTCACAGTAACCAAAACATAGGCAAGGTTTAAAGATGAAGTTGCGTCCTTTTGTGATGTTATCCTCAATAAAGTATTACAAAGGAATTCAGGAAAATCAAATAGATCTAGTAGCACAAAGACCCAAGTCAAAACCCAAAAAGACCTGAGAGTATCATTTTCAATTAAAAAAAAAAACAGAGATATATCAGAACAGAAACTCTTAACCAGACTCCTCACACCATCAACAATCCTCCCGCAATCCATTAAAACTAATCATCGTCCATGAATAAAAGATTGAAAAACAGAGATGCTAATATCATCAGCAAAAAATACAAGAACAAGAACCCGATCGGCGCAATCGAAACAATATAAGAGATTAATTCCACAAATACTAGAGCAGAAAGACAGTTATGTCAAATAAAATACAGTAAAACAAACAAAAGCAAGCAAAGGATGGACAGTGTCTTTAACTATCTATATATCCATGTACAACTGATAAAATCAAATCATACCAGCTAAGTAATGGATCCCAGCAGCAGCAGCACCACCATCAAATAGAGCAACTATAACAGCAAGAAGTGCAGATCTAGAGCCTCTTCGGCTTCCGGTTCCTGAGACTAGTCGTTCTTCTTTTTCTAAGGTCAGAGAGAGAGAGAGCTTTGTTTCTTCTTCTGCTACTGCAGCTCTTCTTCCATTTCCTGTTTCCTCCTCTGCCTTTCTTTCTCACTCAGAAATTAAAATATTCAATATTTAGGAAAATAATTCTAAATAAAATTAAACAATTCCTTTGCTGGGGTTTGATAAAATCGCCTACCCAATACGAGCGAAAGCAAAAAAGAAATAAACAAAACCCCCAAACCGCACCGAGTCTCGGCTTTTATTGCAATTCTTTATTCTCCATTCCTATCACGCCACGTCACTGTCATGCTGTATGCATGCGACAATTTCGGGAAAGGACAGGGGCATTTCGGGGAGACTGGGCCTTGTGCTGTCTGTACGTGGAGACGCCTGATTGGTTACACGTACGTAATTAAACGGGTATCGGAAATAGAGGAGCCGAGACGTTTGTTTTGTAATAATTTAGCCCTTGTCTTTTCATCAAATTTCATAGAAATTCAACCTAAATTCACTTCAGATGAAAATTTGACCAATCTCTTTTTGATATTCTGGTGCATCCGGTTTCATGAATAGTACTTGCAACCTACTGGCATGGCATCATTTGAGTGGATTAGGTGGTGATGATAAGATGTGATTTGACATAAATGGCCCTGATTATTTCGTTGAAAGACACTTATGTGCAGATGGTTTCCAGTAATGTTGGGACACGTGTGGGTTTTTGGTGGTCCTGCAGGTAGAGGTAGTGAATTTTAGAAGTGTTGTTGGGACCGGAGTGGGAGGTGGAAAGGCTAGAGGGGCAACTGGTTAGGTGTGAGTAACGAGAGAATTAAGGTGACTGGAGTAGCCGGTGAAAGAATGGACGCGCGTGCGCGAGGTGGAATAAAGTGGAGTGGAATGAGAAGTGGCGTCCGCCAATAAGGGAGGACTAGTGGTGGCAAGCAAAGGGAACTGACGAGAACTTGGAAAAAGATTTAATTGTTGTAGGAAGGTTATTTCCGTAACTTTCTGAATGTGTCTTGACATAATTAGACTAGATTAGATGATTATGTAATAGATAGGGAATTCCTGATTTATCGGGATACTTATTGTAATGCCTATATAAAAGTCTTCTTATCAATGAATAAAGTAGAAGTTCTCCCTATTATAATTTCTTCTTCAACACGTTATCAGCACGTGACTCTAGCCTCCGTCTAATAGCCCTAAAAAAAAAAAAAATTAGAAACCCTAAAATATGTTTTTCTGCCGGCAACTGTTTGTTGGAAAAAGATGATTCTCAGAAACTTTTCTGCCGACGACTCATTTGTCGGGAGGAAAAGCAAACCCTAGAATCCTGCCGACGACATCTTGTCGGCAGAAGATGAAAAATCTCAGGGCACCCAGAAATTGATCTGGGCACCCATCCCCTTTTCTACAGTTGCCACTGCCCTCGCCGGCGTCCTTCCTCGACACAGATCGAGCTCTACTCGCCGTTGGTCGAACCTTCCTCGACGTCGCCCCGCCACGATATAGCCCAGCGCCAGAACCCTGAATCGATGTCGTTGACCCGGTTCGGTAGCTCTCGGCTCCAGCAGCAGCCGTGATTTGAAGACCCAGCCCGGCCCGCTAGCTCGACGATGGTCATCAGTCTTCCACGACGATGCCTTAGTCGCCGCCATCGCGCCGCTCTGTCGTCGTCTCAAAAAAAATTCAGCAACCCGACAACGCCGACCAGTGTGCATGACCCGAATCAGTCCTGACCCGGTCCTCCGCCAACCCGACCCGAGTCGGATTTGGGCCTCTACCGAGCCCAGCAGCCCTTTGGGCTTTTCTTCCTCCCACTTTTTCCTATTTTATTATTTATTTAATATTTTCTTGCACGTATCTAACTATTGTTATTTTCAACGTGCTAATATAGGAAAAATGTGGTTATTCGTCGAAGAAAAATTATGACGATGTATACGCCATGGAGATGAAGAACAATTTTCTGCATTCGTCTAAATAACGAAGCGACTATTGCATTTTGCACCAGGAGTAGAACCGAGTTCTCAAGCGCATTTTATATTACAACGCAGTTCATTGGCGAACTAGCAAGTAAGATTTTATAAAAGTTCCAGCTTTTGAACATATACGATATATATATCGGGAGCTATTAGCCTTCCTCTACTCCGATTCCGGCCATCTTATATCGCCGATGAGACCTAAGATGGGGATGTCATTACCCCTACAGTCGAAGTTTTAAGTGATGGTCCTGGGAGAATCACGTTTGAAAGGGAAATTAAAAGAAAAAAAATTGCTTATGTGGATGTCTGAGTACGCCACTGTTTGAAGGTGCGATATGATGTCGCCGGTTTTATGCATCGAAAAGAAAAATTTATGTGACCATATACGTCATAACCCTTCTAATTCCGTTCTACATACTTGAATGGTATATGTCATATTCATACCAATCCGACGTATCTTTTTTCTTGTAGATGTCGTCGTAGTCACGACCCAATTTTAAGATTCTTAATCTCGAGAGCAATGAATATCATCGATGTGTTTCCGATGTATAGCTTGCTTTTCAAAGCAAAGGTTTCTTAGTCATTCTGAATGAAGCAGTAGCCATTACCCCATTTGGGGATTATGTCAAGGCCTAGGCACTCATTTATGAGAACGCCATATTCATCCAACTCTGAAGCGACAACATCTGTCGATAAAAGATCCCTAAAGAAAAAAAAATTTAAGGGACACGCTCCAATAGCGATTAAATAATGTCAATGACATACTTATCCCAGAGATTTCATTGAAATGGGAAACCATTCGGTTCTTTGGATTATGACCTTGACACTGTTGGCATAACAAAAATGATAGAGATCTTATCAATAAGACTCTTGATAAATTCCTCATAGCCTATGATGTCTTATGACACCCATACCGAAATTCGGTTGATTAGGCTGAATAAATAACAATAATTTTGAGACCTGTTGGAATTAAAAAGATTCATGAATCACAGGCTCACTATGGGAAGACTTCAAAATAAAAGAAATAAGAATCAGAATGCCCCGTATCAGCAAGTTTCTAAATCGATACGTGGAGGAAATCAAAATGGTAGAAACCGTGTGACACGACGCTCACTTGGAGACGAGATGGCGGCAATGCCGCACCTTCAGGGGGAGGCCGATTCGGCCATAGAACACGTCAAGGTGGCCACGCGCCACCTCCTCTCTCGTCTCACAACAACAACAAAAGCATTAGTTTTGCTCCTTGTTACAAGTGCGGTTCCTCTAAGCATATGCACCACGTGTATAATTCTAGCAAAGAGATGATTAATGCCTACAAGAGATAATTATAGCAAAGAGAATTATCATGCTGAGTGAGAACTAGTGATGACAACCTCACGTTAATCTCGTGGCTGAGCACTTCATTCCTGAAGTTAAGACTCAAGAGCCTACTCAAGCATTAGATGTCCCGGATTTTGATTAGTCTTTATGTTTGACTTTTCATTAAGAATTTTTCAAGTATTGTAATGACTTTGCCATATCTTATAGACTTTGATCTCTTAGTTGTTTTCTTTGGAATTAGAAGCTTGCTTTTGATGTATTAAAAGTTGGCAAGTTAATAAAATTTCTCTGTTTTCCCATATTGTGAGAAATTTTATGTTTTTAAGCAATCCAGATTCGTGTTTTAACGACTTACGTGGTTCTTCTGAAACACTATTGGGTCACATTGTCTTAGTATATTGGACTTATAATTCCACCTCAGCTCAAATCAAAATCAAAATCAAAGAATAATTGGAGCGAGGCTCGACGTCACAAGCCTAGTGGCTGACGTCGGCCTCATGGTGATGATACCTCGGCTTCGGCAGCACAAAGGTGCCATGGCACCGTGCTTTCAAGGAGGCTTCGGCCTCGGTTCCATAGCCGCCCGAGAAGGTGCTTGGTACCGATCCTAGGAGGCTGAGCCTCCATTCTTCCGGTCACCAAAGGTGTTCAACACCACAACGTGCTAAGCCTCAGCTTCATTTTGGTTTCTGATGATAATTGCTCAGTTATGTAACATTCAACCTTGCACTTTCTGACTTTGGTCGAAGTTATAAAGTCCAAATGTCATGTGATACACTCGATGAGATTTAATCCCCTTTCTTTCTCTATCCTACGGCGTAGTGATTAGACTGTGTCCCGCGAGAAAACCACCCATAGTTTTTCATCTCTTTAGATGTCTCGCGGTGAAGTTGAGTGTCTAGCTGATAGTGGGACAACCCACACTATTCTAAGGAATAGGCAGTCGTTTAAGTATTATATGCAATATAGATGATCAATAACTATATCGATTAGAACCTCGCCGGTTGTTAAAGAGCGTGGATTCATTAAACTTATATTACCTAAGGGTACAGTTATCGATGTCATTGAATGTATTCTATGCACCAAGAAAAAATCGAATCTTGCTGTATTTTCCAAAACCTAATTGCCATATGTTATCACTTGGATATATGAGAATGGTAACTATTACTTGTGTATTTCCTCTAATGAATCATTCTAGAGAAGAAGTTGAGTCAGATTCAATGAGAATACCTCATTCCAATTCTTGTTATTGGATCTTATGACTCATACAATCTTTGATATTGCATGATCTATAAATCATAGCTCACTCTTTCAAAAATGGTATATTTTATACCGATGGAAAGGTCTATGTGTCTAGTTTTAAGAGACACTGACCGTTTGATCATATATTGAGTGAGTTATGGCAGTTTTGGCAATGTAGGACGGATCTGTCTAGAAATCTACAGATCCATCAACTTCGACAGAGCTTTGTCATCAGCTCGGTTTGAACTACGCTGTGTACTTCATATCAATGGAAAGCTACCGATGTCTAGTTTCCAAAACAGTTTACAGTTTATCGATACCTTCTGTAATGAAGAAGTTATAATCGTTTTAGTACACAAAGGTCATGCTGCGCGTGAATCTGATTTTCAACGCGAATTTGTATTTTAAGATGCATAATGCTCTTATTGCAAAGCTTGTACACTAGCAAAGATGAATCCATTGTTTTCCTTTGTTATGGACACAAAAGAAACCATTCTTACAACAAATCCAAGATGATATGTGTCGACCTATCAACCAGAATGCGGACCCTTTGTGTATTATAATGTGCTGGTTGATACATCGACGCGTTGGTCACATCGATTTGTTGTCCACAAGCTGCATTTGCCAAGCTTTTAGCTTAAATCATCAAGTTAAGGGCTCACCACCCTGACCATCCTATTAAATCTATTAGGTTGGATAATGTTAGAGAGTTTTAACTCCAAGACATTCGATGATTATTGCATATCCATAGGGATTGAAGTTGAACATCCCGTTTCTCATGTTCTTTCTCAGAACTGCCTTGCAGAAGCCACTCTTCAGCAACTCCGGCTATTAGCTAGGGCTTTTGGTTATGGGAACCAATTACCAGTTTCTGCATGGGGATATGTAATACTGCATGCAGCTATGCTTATTCGTTTCAGACCCAATGCCAACCAGACGTTTAGTGCATACCAGCTGGTTACTGGTTATAAACCCAATATTGCGCACTTATGTACTTTCGATTGTGCTGTTTATATGCCTATTACGCCTCTTCTGCGTACACAGATGGGTATACAAAGATGTTTAGGTATATGTTGGATGTGAATCCCCAACAATAATCCGCTACCAACCACCGTAGATCTCTTTACTGCGCTTTTCGCAGATTGTCACTTTGATGAGACACACTTCCCGCCGTTAGGGGGAGATAGGAATGCTCACATTCTGAATGAACGTCAGGAATTGACATGGTGTGCCCCCAACAATTTGTCTCATCATAATCCCTGCACTACTCAAAATGAGTTAGAAAGTGACGAGATCGCACATACATACTGCAAATGTGCCGGTAAGGTTGAAGATCCCATCATATGGGACTGGTTCGGCTGCCCTAAGACCTAGTGCTGTCAGCATACCTTCAGGAGAGGGTGACGTCGGCGACGGCGCCATCGTACGCCTTGGCGTCGCTGTTGCTGAATCGGATCGCAACGGCGCCACTGATGGACTTTGAAGGGGCAGCAGCTTCGGCCTCGGCTCCCACCAAGAAGAGGGGGAGACCGTTTAATTCTCGAGATTTAAAACCTCAAATGAAGCGAGTTGCGAATGCACAATTTAATCCGCTCATCATCAACGAGATTGTGTCTGACTATAATTATGTCCATGATCAACTATGTGTTTTTTGTGGGACGCCACATAACCTTTGTTGATGTCAGAGTACACATAAATCTCAATTACACAAGTGCGCACGTGTATTCTGTGGATAGAACTTCCACGTATGTTGATGATGTAATCACTTATTCCGTTGCAGAGTGTCAACGAAGAATGTATTGGCCGAAGTGGAAAGAAGCAATACAGGCAGAACTAGACTCATTAAATAAAAGGCAAGTCTTAGGATCTGTTGAGTTGATCCGGAAAGACGTTAAACCTGTTGGACATAAGAGAGTCTTTGTTCGTAAGCGTAATGAGAGAATGAGATCATGCGGTATAAAACAAGACTCATGACGCAATGTTTCTCTCAACGACCTGGTATTGACTACGATGAGATGTATTCTCTCGTAATGGACATTATTACTTTCCGCTACTTAATCAGTTTAGTAGTGTCCCAAAAACTGAAGTTTGCAGCTTATGAATGTGGTTAATGTATACCTATATGGGGATATAGATGCAGATATATACAAGAAAGTGTTTGAAGGACTTCTAATGCCTCGATCAAGTGACTTTAAACCACAAAGTCATTGTGCAACTAGATTGTAACGTCTGTTGTAATAATTGATTGGGAGGGGATACAAGAACAATGATTTATGCCTATGCGTGTTCATAAGAAAGACAAAGTCTAGACACAAGAATCCATTCCGTCCTAAAGAGGATGATGAAGAGATGCTTGGAGCTAAATACATATATCTTAGTGCAATTGGGGCGCTATTGTATTTAGCATAATATACTAGACCAGACATCGCTTTCGTTGTGAACTTATTAGCTAGATTTAGGTCAGCGCCTACGCATCGTCATTGGAATGGTGTTAAACATCTGAAAGGTTCCATTGATTTGGGTTTGTTCTACCCCTTTAGCACCAGAGAGGTTTCCACCACCGGTCATCCTCACACCAACTCCACCGGCAGCCCCGGCAGAGCCGCTGTACGCCGCGGAACTGCCGCCGGCACCGGCGACGTAGAGACCGGCATAGGTGATGATTTCGGCCCTTCTTCGTCCTTCAATGGCCGTCTCCCTTATTCAAAGACTCCCAACAATGTGTTAGTTGGTTTTGTAGATGTTGTGTATCTCTCTGACCCGCATAGTTCTTTTATAATGTGCAACAACAGAAATTCCTGAACATCCAAGTTAATCAAGTGAGTTCAGATGCAAATGTTGCAGATTTGTTTACCAAGTCTTTGGGAAAATCTATGCATGTGAAACATGTGAAGAGCATTGGCATGTGCCAGTTATCAGAGCTCTAAGTTTGTTAGACATCAGGGGGAGTCTACATCACATGTCAATCACAAGTGTAGTGTTGGTGTGTTGTGCTCTTTTCCCTTCGTCCATGCATTTTATTTTTGCCCAAGAGGTTTTTGTTTTGCTGGCAAGGTTTTAGTGAGGCAACATGGTAAGCACCATGAAGACATTAGGCGCTCGACACAAGGGGGAGTGTTGTAGGAAGGTTATTTCCGTAACTTTTTGGATGTGCCTTGACCTAATTAGACTAGATTAGATGATTATGTAATAGATAGGGAGTCCCTGATTTATCGGGATACTTATTGTAATGTCTATATAAAGGTCTCCTTATCAATGAATAAAGTAGAAGTTCTCCATATTATAATTTCTCCTTGAACATTAATAATATTTTTTTTTAAAAGTCATTTTATTAACACACTCTTAAATGCTATTTATACATTCCTACCATATTTTCTATTTCTATTATGGAATATCCAAATTATCTTTATTTAAATTTATTTTTTCATTTTTTTTCTTGATAAGTTAAACATATCTTAGAGAAATTTTATATACACTAGTTAAACTTCTTAATACACACACCAAACATTATATATTTCATGCGAGTTTTTATAAGTACATTAAATAAATGACCAAACATGTGTTAAAAATAGTCAAACGCAATTTTCTTATATTATTCCATAATTATAAATTTATAATAATAATTAGAAAGACATAAATTCTTTTCTTCTTCTTTTTCATGGCGTCCTCATTTAATACAAAAATAAAATTAGAAAACACCTAATGTAATTTCTCCTTAATAAATTTACAATCAAATGGAGTGAGGACCATATAATTTAGATTTTGAATTAACGACTAGATTTTCGATAACAATTTCATGGCTCTATCTAATGATAAAGTTTTCTTGAATGTTCAGCTAAATCACATATAGGCAAATCGATCATCATAGTACTTAATTTTTTATTTTTATCAAGAATTATCTGAGTATTTGGTGGATGAAAACTCAAATGATACAAAATCTATTTATAGGCAATAAATTTTAATGTATTTTCAACAATTAATATAAGTTTAATTAAAAACGTTGATATATAGATTAAATAGTTGCCTTTATAAGATAATTCATGGGTTTTGAGATTAGGGAGATTTTAGGTAATTTGGGTTTGGTATTTAGTAAAATATCAATACGAGAAATTTTGTGGGTGGTGTATTAAGTATGGGGTGTGTATCAAATAATTTGTGGAGTGTATTTAAAATTACTCCATATGTTATCCTAAACCCTTATTCTTTTCTCCAACACAATTGAACTTATTCGCCGACGACCTATATTCTTCTCGCAGACGCGGGTTTTGTCTTCAAAACTATGCTTTGAAGATCAATGACGGCAGAACAAGCAACAACAAACCCATATTTGGATAAAATTTTATATTTGATTTGCTATGGAGACATGGAAGAACCGGTCAAAATTAGTGATGATTCGAATCCCATTGAATCCATCATTCCTAGTAAGATTTTACCTAAAATTATTTGGTGTATTTCAATCCATCGCTCTATGTTTAAGTTATGGGTTTTGTTTCGTCTTAGTTTGATTTTCGTATATGATGCTTGCTAATCATGGTTTTGGACTTGATACTTGTTTGCTACAAACGATCAATATTGCAAACGATACTTGTTTGATACTTGGTTTTAGACTTAATTAGCCAAATTACAAACGATTAATGTTGCATGATATTTTGAGGATGGTCAGTTATAGCTCACATTAAATAACAATTTGTTAGTGAGTTTTAGGAAGCATATCTACTGATAGTGGGGAGGGTGAGGATGAGGGACTAAGATAGCTATGCTCAAATATTATTATAGGGTGAGGATTTGAGAGAAGAATGAAAGAATACTTGAATCACATAACCCCTGAATGTTCATGATAAGTGTATTCGCATTTGAAGCTTTTTTTTTTCTTATATGTTTTGATCATGACTTAGTGTATAATTAAGAAGATATTACAGTCCCATGCAGTTTTGATTCTCTATTTGTGTTCCCATCGTTTTCTGGAAAATATTACTAGTTGGCATTATATATGAATGTTTTACAATTCTGGTGATCTAGGAAATAAAGTACATATAAATGAAGTAGACAACATGTGTTCTTTGCTGGAAGTGAAATTTAATAGTCGGGAGGAGCTTCTTGTTGTTGTTCATAAAACTACATTCATGGAAGGGTATGTAACTGTTATAAGAAAATTAAAATCTGATAAGTGGTATATCGGCTGTGATAGAGGTGGTGAATATTGAGACACTAGGATGGTTCCATTAGAATAGAGAAAAAAGAAAACAACATCTTGCCTAATCAACTACCCTTATGAAATTGTGGGGAAAAGAAAACCTGAAGGGTTTTGAATGGTAGATGTAAAAAATTTAACACATAGCCATGAACCTTAAAGAGATATGTATGGGCATCTTTATTGTTATCGGTATAAAAAAGAAAAAATCGTGAAGATTAAAGAGATGAGTAAAACTGACATATCACCACGGCAAATAATGTCTTCACTTAGGCTGAGTAATCTGGATTTGCAAGCAATTTCCAAAAACATCTACAATGAGAAGAACAAAATTATGAAGGAGAACTGAGTAGGCCGTACAATTATTCAAGTCTTATTGGAAGAACTTGGTCAAGCTGGTTTTAGCTATAACATTGAGTATGATCAAGATGATCGGGTAACTCATTTAATGTTTGCTCATCCACTTTCAATTGCTTTGACTAAGAGCCATACAAATGTCTTTGTGATGGATTGTACATACAAGGAATAATAAGTACAAAATGCAATTACTAAACATTGTAGGAGTCACAAGTTTCAATACATCTTTCTATTCTTATTTTATCTTCATGCAAAAAGAGAAAGAATATGACTACATACGAGCATTAACATTATTTAGCAGAATATTGGGAGCTGATGTTCATCTTATGGTAATCATATCTAATAGAGAATTAGCACTGATGAATGTAATCAATATTGTGTTTTCAAGAACTGCCAACATTTTGTGTGTGGCATATTGAGAAATATATAGTTACAAACTGTAAGCATCATATTATAGAATAAGCTAATTGAGTTGTTTTCATGTCGACGTGGACTGCTTTGATTAATTCTCATGATAAATCGTCCTTTAATGAAGCGTGGAGTAAATTTGAAATTGAATACAAGCAGAATGTAGCTATTCTTGATTATATCGAAGATACTTGTCTTCCATTAAAAGAAAAGTTTGTGGTTGCATAGACATATAAAGTTACACACTTTGGTAATCGTGCTACTTCAACAGGCGAAAGTACACAATATCTTCAAGTTTCAAGTGGAGGTCTTGGTGAGGTAAAGGAAAAAAATTGTCTTACCATTGAAAATCAATTTGATGAAATCAAAGCCCGACTCTCTAGTGAAAAGATTCGCCATCCACATAAAGTTGTTATTCCATTCTTCAAAGAACTTATTACTCATATATCTGTATTTGCAATGGATCAACTACATAAACAGTATGAATAAGCAAAGTCTAGCAATCTTTCATTTCAATGTAAATGTCATTTTTTCAGAACAATGGGTCTTCCTTGTGCTCATATGATTAGGGAGCAGAATTTTGAAGCACTACAATTAAACAACATTCATGAACAGTGGAGGATTGATACAAGAGCATTTGGTCAAGGTGCAAGCTTGGATGAATGAGATGAGATAAATATTCTTTTATCCGAAGTCAAGAGTAAGTATGAAAGAATGCCTCTTACTAAGGAAGACAATACCAAAAGATAACTAACTCAGTTTCTTGGTACTTCTGTTCCATTGTTATTGGAGCCTAATGTTCAACCTCACAAAGGTCGTCCATTAGGATATAAAAACAAAAAAGAATCTAGCTATACAAAGCGTGATCCTTCAGCCTTTGAGATAATGGAGATAAAGTCTTGGAAATGTAGTCATTGTCATAATGGTGGTCATGATATTCGAACTTGCCCACTTAAAGACAAAACTAGTGGGCCTTCATTTGGCTCTCCTAGTTAGTAATGTAAGTTTACCTGTCTACTGATACATTTTATAGTTAAATTTGATATCATAGTGTTTTTGTTGAATGCTTTAAAGATTGTTATGCTTTGTTGTTACTAGAAATGTTGTTATTAGGGTTATAACTCTGTGTTAATGTAGTTGGTACTACATTAATCAGTTTTGGTCTTGCATTGTTTTTTGTTTATGCAAATACTACCATGCTCATATTTTTTTTTTGAGTATTATTTATGAGTATTAATCATTTTTATTTTTGCAAATTCATATACTACTCAGTGTTAATTTAACATTGTTATATTTGCTTGCAGATGACTTATCTAAGACCTACTTAATACAGAAAGTCTAGATTGTTATTAGGAATTGGAGGACTGTCATTCGTGCTTATGGAGGAATGGAGCAATATTGTCTAGAGTTACTATGAAGGAAATGCTGGTTACTTATAATGACATGCCCCAAGTGACTTGTATTTTTCTTAGGGCGTTTACAACATACTTTTATGATAGTACAATTTAATCTCAAAGTCTCTTTGTATCATATTGGTCATCCTTTTATCTCTTTTAATTGCACAGTTTGTTTAACTAATTATTGATGTAGTGGGAAATTTCAGGATTATATGTAGGTGGCTACTTCTAACTATATATTGGGTTGGAGTTTCAGGACGAATGGATATGCACGTCTTTGTATTTATTAGAGACTCTGCCCAAGTTTGGTAGTTGGTGTTTCAGTTGGTGTTGCTTTCGTTTTTGTGTTTGTTTGTGAATTGTTAGGAAAATTAAGAACCATAATGTGATTGAAACCTTTTTTTTTTATTTTTGGTCTAATGTGATTCAGGCTTGAGAGCTTGACGTTGGTCCTCGTAAGTTTCCATACAAGGAGCTGAAGATCACAAGACATTACAGGAAGAATAAGAAATGTTTGACTTGTCAAGAAAAAAAATATTAAAGGAGGGTAATTTGGATATTCTGGAATAGAAAGTAGGGTAGGAGTGTGTGAATAACATTTTGAGGTGTGTTAATAGCAGGAACCTACAAAACTATTAAGTAAATTTGTTTCATTTTTAGTGTCCAAAAACAAAAATAAACGTACGTACATAAGGAATCAACCATCAGACAGAAATGTAATTATTAATCATAGTGTTTATTCGAATAATCAACATTACAGTGCAAACTGCAGACTCAATTTTACTTTAGTTAAGTTAACAATAAATCTATTTGTTTTAAAGACATCCACTCTTCAGAATGTTGTCGGTGAACCGTATATTAGTTGCTTAGGTAGACTAACTAACATCATTTAGGTCATGAGTTCAAATCTTTTTTACATATTTAATTCTTTTACGTTGATTTTTATAATTTGATACATTATACGTAAATTGTAAAAGAATTATTTGGCAATGAAAAATGGAAAATTTAGAGTTCATTATTCATGTTGTATTTACTTTAATTATGAGTGTCCCACAATCCATTTTGGTCAAGTTCTTACAAGAGAAAAGGGTAATACTTTGATTTTTCAATTTAGGTAAAAATGTGTAGCCAATTAGTCTTTATGGAGTAGGGCTTCTTGTGACTCTAACAAAGTCGATTTACTTTCAGTTTGAACTTTGAACTTCACAGTGAGCAATTTGTTGCTATTAATGAAAATTTAGACACATAAAAATTATATAACAATTTCCATTTTTCGAATTACATAAATTATCTACACTCCTCCTTGACAAAAATGTTATATAATTAAAGGGAATCGATGCCATCAGTGTGTTGATGGTTGGAAAAGTGTGATGAAATGGGATAAGTCACTTTGGTCCCCAGATAGGGTACATGTGTATAGTCGGCCAAATTTCCAAGTCGTGTTCCTACATAATGAGGTGCGCTTAGTTTAGGGTGTCTGGCATTTGGCCTACCCACCAAACCAACGAGTCCCTTTCTTTCGTGGGGCATCTTCTCCTTTGTCTATGAATTTTGGCCAACTTATAAGGAGCTCAACAAAAGAAGGGGGGGGGGGGGGGGTGTAAATTTAGGACCAGATCCTAATCTCTAGTCTTCAAATTCATGCAATGCATGTGCGTGTAGTTTTCAAAAGAACCTATGAGATGTAGACCTGGAAACCAAATAACAGACACATCGGAAAAGGATGCTTAATAATGAACCATTATGCATAAATATATGACATTTGTGATAAATATAATATTGACTACACTCACTACATTACTCCTTAAAATGACTCCACAATCTAGTGTTCACCCATTTCTGGCAAAAGGTAACTTCTTCTGGCCGACCATTTTCAGTAACGTGCGTGAACTTAGAATTATGATGCATTAATAAAAAATAAATTATCAGGTCTTAAGTTTGAGTCACGATAAGTGATAAGTGAGTGGGTGTGCAACCCTTAGATTCTCTTTAAAAAAAAAAGAAAAAAAGAAAAAAAAGAATTATAATGCATGATTATGTTTACACCTAAGTTCAACAATTGTGTTGATGTCGATCAAAGTTGAACGAGTTAAGTACCCCTAAACAATCCCAAATCAGTTCTAATTTTTCAAACAAGATCAGCCACTGGACTCTTAAAAATCTTGAATCAAATTACTAGCATGCTTTATCTCTTTAATGGATATAACAGATCGATTTAATAGTTGATGATTGTTGGACTTCATTTTGTGCACTGCTTCATCTGAGTACCAGAATACAGGCACCCTATGTCATCTCTCTCCACTGCTTGAATCCCAGAGGTTCTGCTCTGAAAGTAGTTCCCATTTCCAGAGCAACAGAAATTTGCAACTATGTTACATAAAAGATCAACAATTCTCTTCCGCAGATATGATATCAACGACGAACTGAACTGAAAAAACAAAGAAAATGTTCAGAATCAGGGCATGAACGTTTACTGTTAGTTGGATCACCAACCATATTAGATCCCTCAAAATTTTGAAGATTTTCTTACCTTCCTCCCGGGGAATGTTAGGCTGATCAATCATGATCTGCTGCAGAGAACCCAAATCACTGGTAGTGAATAAGATGATCATCTACGATAAGAATGCGATAGACATGACATGATCTATATCATGTGCATAAACGTCGAAGTTGAAGAGGAAACCAAAAAGAAGAGCAAGAAAGGATAACACAGCCATTCTACATAAGCAGGCGTACGCATGCATATACCAGAGAACTGGAACAAGAACTTTAATTCAAACCAAAGTCCAATATGGTAATGGGAAAGGGGAACTCTCAAAAACCAAAAGGCATTAGTCTTTCAAAAATGAGGAGAACCTCTACATTAATAGCAGTTGGTATTGGTCTTATTGGCATCTCAATGAATGGCCATATGCTATGTTGGAGAACATGTCCAATTATTGATCTTTGGAAAACCCCCACGTTTGATAGGATCAAGTTCCTAACAATTCAGACCAAAGAAACTTTCTAACAATATCATAAAGATAACAATAGGAATAGTAGATGATAATGGCTTCACACACCTCAGTTTGAAAGCAAGTGCTCTTAGTGCTGAAACCAATGACGACTTTAGAAGGTACCTGATTAAGGAAGGGGAGAGAGAGCAAATCTTTTACCAACTAGGTTAAAATTCATCTCATCCATATATGATAATGAAATAATGATGAAACAAAGTTCAATTACATTTATCAGAGACTGTGTGTGGGTGTGTGGGTAACGAGGACCGTGTTATTCCTGACTAAAACTCCAACAGTAGGGTATGAGCGCATCAGATGTACAAGGTTAGACAGAGTGCTAAATGATGAAAGCAAGACAAACTAACACTACTTTCTTTTCGTCTTTAGCATATCGTGAAGTTTGCCGAAAATGCAGTCTGGATCGAGGTCCCTCTGACAGGAGCTATCCCAATCCCAGGACAAGAGCACTCTCTTGTGAGCCAACACACAACTAGCTACATTATCTATAAACACAGTCTATGGAGAAATTCCAACTGCTAGACTTCTACAGCCAGAGAAGAGAGTATGTGAGAGGGTGGGATTCATACTATTGACCTTCAGTCCTTCAGTCATACTAAACACGGAATCAGCTTCGAATATTGAATGCTCAATGTTGAGGTTCTGAGCCAGCTTAAGCCCATAATACTAGAGATATAATTCTGCAGTAAATACTAAATACCTCACTATGAGACTTAGCTGAAAGACAAGCGATGCAGTCACCAAACCTATACAATGAAGCCACCAGCTATAATACCTCCACACAAGATGGGTCTATTACAACTATTGGCACTAAACTTTACAGCTCCTTCAGCTGGGGAGAAGACTAATTCAATTAGTTTTTAAATCATGATGACATTGGACATCACTAAACATACAGGCCTTGAAGACATGAAACTCTGAATGACTGATTGATGAAAGTGAGTTTGGATAGTTGTCAAAAACTCCTGACATAAAAGCATCGATACAAATTAATACTAGAACTGTTAAACCCAAAACCAGAGTTGAATTTCAGTTTTAGCCCACTTGTAGTAGTTCGAAAAGAAGCGCTTTTCAGACACAGATACAATAATGAAACAATAATGAAATTTTGCTCAAGACAAGTGGAGAATTTCCATAAAGAAAGAGCAAAGATATGATACTGAAGTTTCAATAAACCCTCTGATTACATCAGATATATTCCTTGTAATAAGGGCTGGCGAACAGTCTTGACCTTGGAGGGACTTTAAGTTCCATATGCAAACAAAAGAGTGAGGTTGTCTGCTAAAAAAGGTGAAAAATAAGAGGCCCAGACCTTTTCATTTCATTACCTCCCATCTATTTGAGATAAACACTATGAGTGATAGAGAGGCTTAAATTTTCCATGCATCACACAAATACATAAGGATATAGTGAACTGCTTGCTTCACCTCTCAATACAAGTTGAAGTTTTCTAAAAGCTCCCCATTTATCACAATCTTTATTTACCAGATCTCACACAGTTCATAATTTACCACAATAATACACCATAAATGCCAAAATACAACTTCCTCAGTGAAATCCCATCTTAGTCTATCTTAAGCTTCTGCTAACTCTACTTTCCACTCACTCCACCTTTTGCTCTCTTCTATGGAAAGATTCCTGGGCAATGAAGATATTGTCCGAGGGTTGACCAAGGAAGCTAACTTTGCTAACATCTTTAGACCTCGACAGGGAACACATTAGATGCCTTGATCTACTAAGTTGTTCAAGACAGTCTTAATACCACCTTCTACAGCGTATTTTAAAGACTTAAAAGTCTTATTACCAACAATGTATTAGTATAAGAATTATTGAGACATTAGGGTTGATCTAATATGCTGGAGAGTTTTAGATTGACACAACTGACTTAAAATGAAGAATGACATTAGGGAGGAAATCGGGGCATACTGTATGGCCGACCTTCAAATCATGCTAAAGTTTTTATTTTGGTAAACTAGCAATGAAGAATGACAATACACAGGAAAGTTACTTACTCAAAGCAATGCATGTCCTGAAGAAGCATAAGCCCATCTAAGCAATCTGCAAGAGTGGATTTTACCAAAACTCTCAGCTGCAGTTGTTTTACACTCAGCTGACTAGAACCACCCTTTATCATGTGCCTACCATCACTATGAATCCTCCCAAGAGACATTACAATGCAGTGAAACTCCTCCCTGAATTATAAACATAAGTTTGTTTTGCCATTTTGATTGGTTAGGAAAATATGATAAACTAGTCAGGATACACTTTTCTTTCAAACAGTGAGCTGATACTATAAATTAATGACACATTAAAGTGCAGAAATGCAAATAATAATTTTCTATTTACCAGAGTAAATTAAAGAAAAAATATGAAAGTGATTGAAAGAAGCAAGAAACAAAGGAAAGTACGTTGTATTTTTCATGGAATTTACCCCGACTCGCAGCTTCACCAACACTTCCTTTTGAATTTCGACAACGTCATTCCAGCCACCATAGTATTTGGAATCCTGAAGAACTTGACTAACCCACAAAACGACAAAGTGAAACTAATAAAGAATCTAAAAAGAAAAATAATGTTTGGGTTTATTATGGAGAAAAACTGCGAGACTTGCAACCTCTGGATGATGGAGGAGGCGTTTCTGAACTGTGAAACTAACAGAGCTTGATTGCTTGAAACTCATCCCAAGAATCCATTTCATTACTCACTTTCCTGAACCTATGCTGGTATTTCTTCACCATCACTTCCATCGCATCTGCCAACCCATCAACAGAGGCACAGATTCCAACACTCAAACTTAGTCGTTTCGGACCAGATTGAGGTGCCAGTTCTCTCTTATTGTCTAGGTGCAGCAGATTCAGCCCAAAAGAATTTCAACTCAGATGCATTCTACATGACGCCTTTAGTTAAAAATTAGTTCGTGCAAACACATTCGTAAAATTATTACAAAACACATATAAATACACCACGAAATTGACTCGCTAAAACTGAAAGTAGATGGAGAACAAAAACCGCCGAATAGAGAATAAGAGAAACCGTGGCATACAAAACTTGGGACAATAAAAAGAAAAAGTGATTCACATGGCCTAGTAAGCATACTTATAAAAACTTTCGGAAATTAATCTGAACTCACATGCCTATCAGCCGGGTGTGAGATCATCAGAAATTATGGACAAGAGATTACCAGATCTCAAACTATTAGACTGATTTAGTGAAAGGGAAAGGGAAAGTTAAGGGCTTTTTCACGACAAGGGGGTAGGTGTGAAACAATTAGATCCTCTTTCATTTGATATTCCTTTGGTTTATAAATCAGACCTGTACAGGGGCAGAACTCACCATAAGGCAATGACATTCACCTCTAATAAGATTTCTGTGTATACACACACACACAGAGAGACGATATAATTCCATAACCAGACAGATCTCATAATCTGAATACCAAGCCAGGACAATCACCTCCGAGGTTCTGACGCTGCTCAAGATCATTTGAAAATTTCGACTGAAGTGTAAACTCAGAACTAACAAACAGAAGACCATAATGAATTGTCTAAGAGATCAGTTCAGAAGTTTTGAATGGAACTTCTTGTTATCATCACAATGCCTATTTCATTGTTTAACTTCCACTAAAGTTATCGACCAATTTGCTTTATAAGGAATGTAAATTCTGCAAGATGAAAGCTTCTTCTAACTACAAGGTGAACATATAGTAGATCAGTTCAAAAATTTCACCAAGAACTTGTTCTTACAGTAATGCCTACTTTTCATTGTTTAACTCTTACTTCTCACAAGGAACTTGTTCTTACTGTATAATATTACAAATCAAAGCCACTGTCAATCATTATCATACACGTTGACTACAATGAGGAATTTACAAACAAACCCAAGGAGTGATTTTAATCACAGAAATATTTGTTCACAACAGTTCAAAAAGTGAGCAATATATAAATGGGTTCTTGAAAGCAAAGATTAGACAACCCAATTCACCAGAAGCATACAGTGTATGTCTGGACGCCTACTATTTCATCGAAAACATCAGGGTTTCATATGCACTCATCAAACAATAAGCAATATGTGAATAGGTTCTTGAAATCAAAGCGCAGAACAAAACCAAAAGTCAGCATACAGAACAAAAACCCTGAACCCAGAACTTGATGAAAGGAACAAAGAAAAAATTTGGACAATTTCTCGATTTATGTGTGTCATCCTTGTGCAGGGGCCATGCTAATCTTCTCTGTATTGTTCCAATTTTATCGGATGTCCCCGAAGAGACAACCCTACTTACTAGGTAATTGTATATTAAGTACGCATTTTCTTTCCTATTTTCGATGTGGGACTCTTAACCTGCTATTCTATAAAGCGATGGGGATTCCTATTTCTAAATGCAATCGCGGTCCTTTATTGCGTTGCTTTTCAGTGTTTAAAAAAACTAAAACTAACAATTTTTTATAGCTTGCATCTTCTATCAAGATTAATGTGTATGAAAGATACATTATATTGTTTATAGACATATCCACTTAATCCAAAGTAGTCAGGAAAGTCCATGACATTCATATCATATACAGATGAAAATAAAAGAGCCATTAGACAAAACACTAGATTAAGTTTCCATTTCAAGAGCTAAAGGTAGATTAAGTTTACATTGCTACATAATAAGAGAGCCATTAAACAAAACACTTAGAAGCTCTAGACCATTCAATACAACATGCATCCGAAACGCAACTACAACAGCTAAAGGAGCAATGAGAAAAAAGCAAAGGCCTTACTCTTGACTAATTAGCTTTTACCTTGTCGTCGGCGACAACATTGAGTATGGGCAGACTGCTCAAGAACTCATCAAGACCTTCGAAGAAGCTAATCCCTTCAATATTATCCTCCTCACCATTTGCTGTCCCGTTCCCATCACTCATTGTCTGAGCAGCAGGCTCCTCTACCTCATTATTACTAAACTCCACATTCAAATCCAATTTCTCCAACGCAGCAGCACCTCGCTTTCTGGCACTCGTCTTCTTACTCGATTCTCCATTGGATGGATTACTGACCATGACATTTTGAGTCACCTTCCTTACTCTTTGGGAAGCTCTTACAGGGGCTTTTCTCTTGTTCCTCCTCTTATCTGCGTGCCACTCATCATCGGATTCCTCCTCACTGGGATCGGAAATGTGGTCGGCGTCTTCCTCGAAGTCGTCTCGGTAGAGCCTTGGCCCCAGAGCAGCCTTCTTAGGTCCCCCAACTTTGTTGTTGGTAGGGAGCAGAGGGCAAGCAAACATTGTTGAAAAGGGCGACCAGGTAGATGTATTTTTAACAACCGTGGCTGATATTCCCATTGGGTAATACGCCCAGCAGCAGAAACTGGCTTCCCCATTGTCCATAACAGGAGGTGTAGATATCACCACCGCCTGGAACCCCCTCTTGCAGTTTTGACACCGAAGCATACACTCCTCGTACACTCTCGAGTACTCGAATAGGTGATAACAGTAAGGGCATGCCGTCCAGAAATTAGCTGACTCGTCCTCAAAACTCACAGCATTGTCACCACCACCCGTGTTCCTAGTGTTTTTGCTCACTGGTTGCTGGTGGTGGTGGTGCTGCTGCAGCTGTGGTGACGGTCGGTTTTCTGTAATCAGAGGCGGTTGTACTGTCAGCTCAATTGGCTGCTGCTGTGGAGGGGATGGTTGATTTTCTGTAATCGGATGCGGCGGCGGTTGTGGTATGTGCTGATGAAATAGTGGTGGTTGTTGAAGCGGTTGCGCATGCATTTGCAAAAACTGTCTTTCGAACAACTGCGGAGGCGGCGAGTCGAACAAGTTCAAGTGGTGGTCATAAATGGCCTTGTTAGAGGGGTTGGAGAGGACGGCCCAGGCGTCGGAGACAAGGCGGAAGGCCTGATCGGCAAAAGGAAAGTGATTAGCCTGAGGGTTGAGGAGAAGGGCGAGACGGCGGTACTGAGTGGCCACCAGCTCGAGGCTGTGAGTGCGACGGGCAAGCTGAAGAATCGCGTACCAGTCGGGCTGGCTGTTGATCCGTGACTCTCCGGCCAGGAGCGTGTCGGCCACCGCGATTAGCTGCTCGGTGGCCCCCAGCCTCGGGTCCGACTCACGGGCGCGGATCGCGAAGCTCTTCGTCCCGTGCAGGTCACGTGTCGTCAGTAGCTTCACCGCCGTGCTCAGCCATCGCTCCGCTTCCGCTCTCTGGTTCAAATGACTATGGAACTCCATTTTCAGTTGAAAGCTAACCTTCCACTCCTTCCAGATGAGCTATAAAGTCGCTACTCACTTATTTAAAAATAAATAAAAATAAAAAGTAAAAACTCAAATTATGAACTAGCAGCAATGCTAATATTTTCTCATTATGAACTAGCCAGCGGTGATCAAACTTAACCAACACAGTTATAACACAGCCACAGTAAATTCTGTAAAATAAAAAGAAAAGTATCGGTGAACTGAAAGTAGTTCAGGTCAAAACTTTCAAGGAACTTGTTCTTACAGAGTAACAGTAATGCCTACTTTTCACAAGGAGCTTGTTCTTACTGTATAATCTTACAGATCAAAGCCACTGTCACTCATTATCATACATTTTAACTACAAGGTAGAATTCACAAACAAACCAAAGGAATGATTTTAATCACACCAAACCAAACCTTGTCCATGCACAACCCGTTCAAAAAGTAAGCAATATATGAATGGGTTCTTGAAAGCAAAGATTAGAAAACCCAATTCACCAGAAGCATAGAGATAACAGCATGGTTTTGTATGCACTAATAAAAGATCGCAGAACGAAAAAATAAGTCAGCAACCATTTCTCAATTTATGCGTGTCCTCCTTGCGCAGGGGCCATGCAGATTTTCTCTGTATTGTTCCAAATTTATCAGATGTCTCCGAAGGGAAGGGCTTACTCGCGAGGCAATTGTATATGAAACTTCTGTTTCTCTTTCTGTTTTCGATGTAGGACTCTCGACCCTCTATTCTATAAAGCGATAGGGATTCCTATTTTTAAAAGCAATTGCGGTCCTTTACTGCCGTGCTAACTTGTATAGCAGTTAAAAAGTATGAATGGTGTGTTATATTGATTCAGAGTTTCAGTCATCTTGTTACTAGCTTTAAAATGCTTACGATATTTTGCAATGAAATCGAATTCTCACGTAGTTATATTAAGCTTAAAATGCATATCATATGCCAGACAAGTAGTATGCAGTGAGTGTTACTACCAGCATTGCAATGATTTAACATACATTCCATAAAAATGCACAATCCGTGCAGTTAATGTCATTTGCAATATTTAAAACTCCCAGACGAAGCAATCATCTCTCCCAGACGAAGCAATCATGTTCCAATTTTTGGTAAGCTTTTCAGATGCCTCACAAGGCTTTAGTATGTCTAAATCTTGTTCTGTTTTATGTCTAAATCTTGTTCTGTTTTATGTCTAAATCTTCATCTTCTACTGTTACTCATGGGATTATGAGAACCATATTTTCTTAAATTAAAGAACTTTTATAAAGAAGTGGACAAGTCACAAGACAATCGGTAAGAAGTTGAGAACACCCGATACACCAGAAAGAGAACTGAAAAAACAAATAGAAAAGAAAAAAAAACACCAAGCACAAGAACAACACGAGGGGACTACTGCACTCTTAATCAGAAGGTGATACTGTTCTGGTGCTAGCTAGATAAGTATGTTCTTGCTGTTCTATATCTAGAAAAGAATTCCTCTAACTATATTCTGACCGGTCTTAATTTACAAAACATTAGCTTCTTTTGTTAGGTTAGTTACGGATATATATTAAATTATGAACTATCAGCAATGCTATGTTTTCCACGTATCTATTATTTGTGATCAGGAGAAAACAAAGAAATGACATATAACCTCACATGTCCCTAAATAAAAAAAAACCTTCTTAGGCATTTATCTTCTACTTAATTGTTGGGTATAACCAAGCAACTCTCTATGTGCTTGACTATGTAGGATATGACATAACCGAGCCGATGATTCTGAAGTAAGTTTCTTTGCATTTTTATTTTTTCATTATGCATACTCATAATTTGTTGGCTATACATGGAGTTCTTATAAATATAGCAACTGAGACACAAGAACCTGAAGTGCAAGTTGACATTGAGTAAACAGGCTTTCTGCATACGAATCAGTATAATGCGCAGACTAAGATCAATCTGTTTTCTTAATAATGTGGTTAAAAATGAAACTGGCGTTTGAATTCAGGCTCTAGAATTTGAGGAACCATTTCGACCAATAGATAGTGTAATTCTATAGTTACAATAATCATGATCTTAAATACTGTGGACTATGGTGATCAAAGTTAACCAACACAGTGATAACACAGCCACACAGGAAATGGAGTCTGTCTTTTTTCATCATTTTTTTTTTGGACCAGAGAACAAATACTTGAAAGTGTAGAGACCAAACTTACTTATTCTAACTAATGTGCCAACTACACTCAAACACAGTGCTGTATATGCTACATAATTATTTAACATTGATGCCAGCTCAACAAAGGATCCTAAAAAATTGGTGAAAGCATGTTTTGCAGATAAAGACTTCTTTTTGCTGTTCAGGTGGAAATGAACCCAATTTTGCAGGTGTCTTGAAAACTTGTTACAATAAAGCAGGTTCCACCCCTACTTGATATAGTACTATCATGCATAGATTTCATCTCAAACAAAATTTCCCAATTTTGTTTTTGCTGAAGAGTTAAGCAAGTTAGCTGATTTCTTGGCTTGACTGTGTTTCTTTATCAAAGTATATATAGGAGTAAAGCTCAAACATTAGTAGCAACTTTCTAGACTAAAAATGCTGCATGTTGGACACTAGATAAACCAAACCAATTCTGAAGTTCATTGTTTTTCTTTGCTTTTTTATGTTAGGTAGGATTCTATGATTATTGAGTATATAACTATATATTGCATGAAGCATGAATTTCACTAACTGTGGAAACTGAGAAACCAACAAAGAATACCATAGGAGAATACAAAAAAGTGAATAAAAGAACAATGGCCATAAACAGCAAGCATTATGAAGAGCAAGAAATAGAAACAACTTTCCAACTATAAACTTTTCTCATCAAAAGGAAATTAACCAACACCAGAGGCAATGAATTTGAAAATAAGCTGTATTTCTCATTAATGTTAGGACCAAAGGTCAAATACATGAAGTGAATTACATTTTGACAGTAGATACACAAAAGCTCATCCTATTCAAACGTTCTAACCAAGTTACATGCTCAAAGAATGTTCTGACCTTGCCTATACATCTGTTGGATCTGCATGACTTGTTGCCGCAGCTCCGGTGCCAATGAAGCCACCGTTTCAGGAGGTAGGCTCAGAACTTGCTGCATTAAAGCAGAGTCATATTCAGAGATGTGCACTGTTTCTGACTTTGGAACATGCTGCTGCGGCTGCTGGCCCATATTCAACGGCGGCATTTGCCCCTTTTGCATCATTTGCGGTGTGACGAAAGTCTGAGGCTCCGAGACCTGTACTGGTTCCAATTTCGGAACCAGCTGTGTGGACATTGGACTCAAGTTAACCTTCTCCATCATCAGTGGTGTGACTATTCCAAGCATTATCTGTGCCTGAAGCAGAGCCCTGTTTAGCTGCGGCATCGCAAGCAACATCTCCTGAGCCATCTCCTTATTCCCCACAGCAATTCCCTTCATCTCCGACACCATCTGCGCCAACTGATTCCTCGACATTTTCGACAAATAGACTGTCAAAGCATCACTACCCAAACCCTCCTGCTTGGAACCACCTAAACTTCCCACCATCACGGCGGCGGCCTCCACGGCGGCTTGGAGACCAATCGGCTGATGATTGGCCTTGTCATTAGCAGCGAAATTAACAACCAAACGCCGGCCATTGAGGTCACAATCTTGAAGATTCCGTACGGCACTAAAGGCTGTTGCTTCATCTCTGTAATCACAGAACCCAAAACCCTTTGGCTTCCCGGTGTCTTTATCGGTGACGATCCTGAAAGCGACAACAGGACCAACCTCCTCGCAGAGAGTCTTAACCTGCTCTTCAGTCGCGTTGTATGGTATGTTACCGATCCAAATACGGCGTGACGAAGCCATTTATGGGATGAACAAGTAGCAAACAGAATCAAAAGGAAATGCTATTTATATAATTTGGAAACTAATAATCCGATTTGGATTAGGAATGGGATGTTCTCCTAATGCCAATTGGATTCGGACTCAAGCGAATTGAAGGTTGACTGATATGGCGCAACGCTTCAAGGTAATTTGTACGCGAAACCTAAATCACGATTGCCCAGATGAAAATGAAGAGAGAGAGAGAGAGAGAGAGAGAGAGAGACTAGAATTGGGTAGGAATAAGAAAGAGGCGGTGGTGGATTTATAGCTTTTAGACTTTGAGTGGTAAAAACGCGTAGAATACGCGTGGTCCAGCGTATAAGTTACGCCTTCACGCACAAGTTACCAATTTTCTTTTTCTTTTCCTTTTTAGAAAAGGAAACCGTTTAGGCTCGTAACATGTGTACATTTTTAATTAATGTGCAACTAAAGTCGCCATTTCCTAACCCAACGAGGCTAGGAGATCGCAATAGAGTAAGAGAACAGTTGTTCATTCTTGTTTTTATAGTACTTCTGTAAAAGATAGAAGACCAAAGAATACAAAACACCTTACCCAATTTGGATCTACACCATCTCCAGATATGGTATTAGAAACAAACGACGGCGAACCAGTGCGAACGAGATTGACGTAGTCGTAAGAGGATCTACTGACATGGTACTAGAAATCAAGCTAACAAGGTTGGGAAGGGATTGATGATCGCCATTAGGGCTCTACCACATTTTAAACCCTTATAGTTTTTTTTTACTTGTTAAAAAGTTTTAAAGAAAAATCTTAATTAATTTGGCAATGTAAACTAATGACGTTTAGTTTCAACTAAAGCGTTAACCTCGATTTCCATTCGGGTTTGGAAATCAAGAAACTTAGTTAACTTAGTAATTTGTGTTGGATTAGTTAATTAGTCACCGATACGATTCGAGTGCCTTTAAAACATTAAAGAGCGATATTTGGTAGATAAATTTAGATGATTTTTGAGTTTTCCAAGAATAAGTCAATATTTGGTCAAACTCAGTCAACATAGTCAACTCCTGGTCAAACCAGGAAATATTTTTTCAACCTTTGATCATTCCTAGTCAAAATAGGAAAGTTCGAGTCTCGGTTATATTTGAGTTCTGAAACTAACTGATTGACTCTACAGCAACCCTTAAGACTCGGAGTTGGATGCTTGGGTGGTCGGAGCATCGACAAAAGTTACTTGCTACTCAAGGAAGCGTGGAACGACATTCCAGGTAGAGAGAGCTAAACCCCTATGCTATAGATTTTGCCTGCCTATTATATATATATATATATATATGCATGCATGGTCTACGCATCGTGGGTTATTTTACGATATATGTTAAATAAAATATTTGTGAAAAATCCGAGTCTAGACAATTGTGTGATTATCAGAGGTTGTGGTATTGTAATTGATTTATGAGTGACCTGAGAGTGATGGGACCTAGTACGCTAGAATTATCCCGCGGTATCGATGATCGCGAACCTTCGGAGGGGCAATGCCCTATTTATTTATCTCTTTCCTATATTACGACACTTTGATGTCACAGGTAAAAATAGATTATTATTGCGCATTTGAGAGTTTGGTTAGGGCATCTGCCACGAAATGGACACTCTCACTGATAAGATGTCCTTCGGGACTCTGTGGCAGTTGAACTCCTATGAGCCCGGTCACAAGTTTACCTCTGATCTATTTGGGTACCCATGACTTAGCATGTTTTATGGATTTCTTGCATTTTAAGAAAGGTTTTGCGAAGTATGTTTTCTTAAATCGTTTTCCTTGCGTACGCACCTATATACTTAAATATATATTCTATTTTTTAAACCTAGTAGTGGTGGGCTCCCTATATATTGAGCAAAGTGAGAACGAGCGCTCACCCCTACAATAGGTTTATTGCAGCTCTCATGTACTAGTCCGAGGTAGATAGGAGGGAGCATGTTAAGTGAGTGAAGCCATAGTGTCTATTCAATTCTCGGTGATGATTTTTTCACTTCGAGTTCTCGTTCAATCATTCAGTGTACTTCCTTTGATAAATGACTTTTATTCCTAGGTGTTCCATTTATGGTTGTCGCAAATATTTACTTTTTATCTAGCCGTGTATTTTACACTACCTTCCGCGTTTATTTTTTAAAAAAATTTTGTTTATACTCGCGAAATTGTTTAAAGTTATTTCTTTGTAAAATGTATTTGAAAATCTATTTCGTGGCCTTAAATTAGTAAGTGGTTGAAACGTCATAACGACGTTTTGGTCACTTGTTAGCATAAAAATCACTCCTTTATACCGTCATTATCCATTCCGGAATGTGACAATATGAACCTGGTATCAAAGCGAAACGTTCTTTGGCCTTCAGTGTTTTAAAAAGTTTTAAAACCTCGGATACCAAAAGTTTTCGTTTGTTCGTAAAATATTTCTCACTTTCGATTTTAAAAATGTGTTTCGGTTTTGAAACTTCCACTCCCGCACTTGTGCGTTAGAAAAGTGTTCATGCTTAGCTATCTTCCTTGTCCTGAAAAGTGAGTTTTGACCTGAAACTTTTAGTTCTTCGCTTTAACCTTCGGGATGTTTGGAACAATATGCGTTTTAGTTATAAGCATCCTATTTCGCGGGAGTGACCTACCTTTTACGCATTAAGTTTAGTTTTAAATCGGGTCGACTATCGATTTTAGTTGTTAACTGAGAAATATCTTTGAGAAGCTCTTTGTTTTGCTTGACAATGTTGTGGTACAAATTGGATTTTGAGCTTCCACAAATTTCTAAGCTTTCGAACTTTGACTTTCGCGAGTAATTTCAATATAAATTTAGAGTTTTTGCTCAAAATAAATTGTTTTCTATTTTAAGCTGCCACATCCTAGGAATGATTCACGAGTCGTGTATCTGATTCCAGTGAACCTTCTTTAAGGGGGTGTATTGTATATGGATTTGTATGGATTTTTTTTTTAATTCATAGACTTTCAGAATAGTCCACAGAAATTTTTAAAAAGACCACATACTTACATAGATTTCTATCGATTTCTTTAAAATCATTGATTTTGATAACAGACTTTTATTGATTTATAAAAATCAACATAGTTCATTATAAACGACTTCTACAGATTTCACCTCAAAATAATGTTATAACAGAAAATAATTAGAACATAAAGGAAAAATATCTAATGTAACGAATAAAACCACAGGTAAATGTATCAAATACAAAACAAAAAAATACCAAAAAAATGGAAGAAGAAAAAAATACTTTAACAAAATTTCATGTTGGCGGACGAGTCCCTAAAACAATGAAAAGATCATTCTTTTCCTTCATCATCACTTTCTTCATTGTTATCGTTTTCATTATTGGTATTTTATTGAACATTTGGTTGGGCATCTTCCACATATGACTGACAATACTCATTCTCCATTCATTAGCACTATCTCTCTGCTGTTCTTGGGTTTGAAAATCATCCCATTCAAAATTATTTTCTTGATCGGCTCTGGAGTCCACTTCTGGATCTGGAGGAAATTCATCGGAACGACATTCCTGTTGAAGAAAATTGTGCAATCATACACACGCCAAAAATAGCTCTGCTTGTTTCTTGTATGGAAATTGATACGGCCCGAACTGTGTTTAACTTCTCAGTAATTTTATTTTATTTTTACGTTTCTGGGAGTTGTTTTACAGTTACGAAATTCTTAAAAGTTGACTTTTTATAATCTGAGTCTATCGAGAATTTTCTTGCTACGTTGGGATAGAACACGTTAACACGAGTTCGTGGACACGTAGCACGCTAAATTCGGAGTTCGGATTAAAAAGTTACGATGTAAAAACCGTAACTTTCCAAATTTGGTCGAGTATAAATAGTCGGAAAAGGAATTTCCGAAAACGGAAATTTTTTCTTTTCTCTCCTTTTTCTTTTCTTTCTTTCTTTTCTCTCTTTTCTTCCTCTCTTCCTCCTGACGCGCGACCCACCGACACCACCACCGCCTCCACGCATCTTCGCCGTCCGGTGACTTTTGGGGAGGAGACCCATCGCATCGGGATCGTCTCTTCCTCCTCTACCTCTCTATACCAGCCGTAGCACGCGTCGCGACCCGAGGAGAGCGCTGCGCGCTACTGAAGTTCGGTCTTGGACCGATCGGAACGCCTCAATCCGGCCTCGAGCTGGTGCGATCCTTACCTTTTCTTGAAGCCTGAGAGACGTGTGTCAAACCCTCCAAGGGATTGAACCCAATTTGGAACAGGTAAGGAGAAATTCGAATTGGAATTTCTAGGGTTTTGGGGTTTTCGGATTTGGGTGATTTTGATGTTGGAATTTGTGTAATTGAAGGTTGGAATTAGGTCTAGGATGTTGTTTGGAGCCGAATTTATGAAAATTGTTGTTCGAATTGGTGGAAATTGATGAATTTCAGTTTGGGGATTTTTGGGCCGCCGTGTCGGCCGCCGTTCGTGGCGGCTGCATGGGTTTCGTGCGGCTGAGGCGTTGGGGGTGACCTTCTGAGGTTATGACGGTGGTGTTAGCCGAAATGGGGGTGAATTTGGCCCTGTGGCGGAGCTGCTGCTGCTGTGGCGGTGGCGGAGGGTAAAATGGTAAACCTGAAAGGTAAAAAGGTTAAATAGTAAAAGTAAGACAGTAACAGTAAAAAGATAAATTATAAATTCGAAAGTTACTGTCAGGGTTATGAGTTACTGTTTAACTAAATTACTTACTATTTAACACACGTTAAATGAAGAATAAATACGAGTAAATGGGCATTCATTACCAGATCAGATAGAATAGCCGACGAAAAAAATTTCGTCTACTATTCAAAATTTTCGTCGGATATTCCTTCTATCGACGAAAATTTCGTCGGCTATTATTCGTCGATAAAACGGCATCGGTAAAAATATACCCGACGACAATAACGAAATCGTCGGCCATGCCAAAGTTATCACCGACGAAAATACATTTCGTCGACCAAACCATGACATAATGCCCGACGAAATTCGTCGGATATTTTCACATATGGCCGACGATATCGTAAAATATAGCCGACGATCTCTTATGTTTCGTCGGTTATTTGTTCTGAAATCGTCGGCTATAGCAGTGATAGCCGACAAAATTTGGTAAAAATCGTCGGCTATAGCAGTGATAGCCGACGAAATAATGTCAATATCGTTGGCTGTTCTTACATTTTGGGGAAAAAAAATTAAATTAATTTCTAAATTACCATTCCAAGCAACCTGCAATTCACAATGACAATCCAACAAGAAACACGTTTTTCATTAATTATTTAATTTGTTCCATCCTGGCCACCATCCTGCTGTCCATCATGCTCGTCATCATACTGAATGAACTCGGGAGCTCTCGGCATTCGAGGTTCATCTAACGGCTCAAACGGCTCATCTAACGGCTCATCTAACGGCTCAAACGGGGCGGGGGTTCAAGGCCTTGTTGTTATGCCGCGAACATAGCATACCACCAGTTTTGTTGGCCGGCGTAGTTCTGTGGCCGAATTCTCTCGCATTCAGCATGCCAACGCTCCATTTCCATCTGATACTGCTGTATTCTGCGTTGTTGCTCCTGTGATCTCTGGAACTGGACCGCAAATCTTGCATTTTCTTTTGCCAATCTCTGCATTTCCCCCTTCATCTGTTGGGTGTCCCCGCCTCCCCTCTTTTGAGCTCCCTTAGTGGTCTTCAGGACTCCTATTCCAGAACTTCCCAAACCCCGGCAGTAGTAGTCGTTTGACCGTTTTGGGAAGGCTGCATCAAATATCCTCGCTGCAGTTTGGATATTCGATCGGTCGACCTGGCTCAGGGCTTCTTGCAGATCTTCCTCTGAAATGTTTGGTTGTGCCTCCCGAACTACTGCCTGCAACACTTCTTCTTCGGCCCGGTTCACCCTCTCCTAATTGAACGAGAAAAAAAAAAATTAATATTCTAACAAATATATAATTAAGTAAATTAATAATTAAAATTTTAAAATCGTAATCAACGACTTACAAGCTCTTCTGTCGCTAATGGATAAGCCTTCTTGAACGTCTCTACGTACGGGTTGCTTAAATGATGATCTGTAAGCGCCTCCTCCTGATATTGTGAAAATGGCCTAAAACCACCATGATGGGGGGTTGTGTTACGGCGGCGGTTCGCAGAGTTCTGCCGAGACCGTTCCTTCAAACAAATAATAAAATATTAGAAAAATGCATCAAAAAATATTAGTGTAATAATTATAAAATAATTAAACTAATAATTAAAATATTAACAAAATAAACATTTATAGTTAAGTTTAGTATTTACCTGCATAACTGGGTTGTTGAAGTCTACTGTCTTCAACCAACACCACTCGTACTCCCTAAATATGAACTCTCTTGGAGTACCCATACGACCATATTTGTCGTATTCGGTAAAGTGGGTACGGAGCTCGTTCTTCCACTCTTTGAACCTACGGAAAAAACAAAAGTGCATTAGAAATATTATTAATATCATAAAATATTTCAAATTATAAGATGAGGAATTCCCAACGTACCTCAAGTTCTGCATCGTGTACGCCCAAGCCTGCTTGTGTTCGGCAATCTCGAAGTATGCCTGAAAGATAATATTTTATTAGTTTTAAAATTATAACAATACCGAAAATTATTAAATATTACGATAAAGAAATTAAGTTTTTTAAATTACTCACCGACGCCGCGTTCTTGACCTCCCTCTTGATCTCTTCCGGCACATCAGCCCACCGTGTCCACAACATAGGGACTCTATCCCTAATTAGTGCTCCCACGCAACCCGCGTAATCGCGGCGTTTTTTCCCCTTAACATCCTGATTAGGGAGTTCGTTGATCTGGATTCTCCCGCTGGTCTCAACACTTTTCCTGAGCGTATCAAAACATATGACACCTCTCGTATTCCTGCTTGAACTGCTAGCGGCGGTCCCTATCACGTAAACGACGATTGGTTAATAAAATTAAATATTAGTGCGTTAATTTTAATAAAAAATTTAATTAATAAAATCAAATGGCTCATAATGGTATGCCTCCGCAACACTCACGTACTGAGGCCTAGCAGGCCATATGGGCACACCACGCTCGTCGACCTCGGGTTTGGCGGGAATGTTGTATGGTAGGTATAGCTGATTAGAGAGAGTAGACCCCTCAGTAGAGTCAGCAGCAGACGGCGCAGGACTCGTCATCATCTCCCGTTGAACCTCAGGCATACGGACCTGATGAACGTCTGGAGCTATGTCGTCCTGAAATAGCTACGTACTACATCTCGGAGGATCTGGCCGGAGAGGGGGACATGAACTGCTCAACGGCCGCGCCGCCGATAAAAGGGTCTGGTGCCGGTTGCTCACACTCCTCCGCGGCTGGGATGAATCGATCCTCTGAGGCTGGCTGGTGGTCCTCTCAGGCTGGCTAGGGGTCCTCTCGGAGTCTCCGGATCCGCCAGAACTTCCAGAACCCCTAGATCTGGAACGACGGCCTCCGAATAGCTGTCTAAATACATCGGCCATCTGGAAACAAATAAATTAATACATTAATTAATATTAAATTATATTACATTAAATAACAAATTCTAATTAATATAATAACCAATAATACTAACATATTTTAAAACATACTAACAAATTAATATTTATAATTTAACTAATTTTAAATAATACTAACCATTAACATAAATATAACCATTTATATACAAATATAACTATATTTCATCATTAACATATATATACATACAAATAACCATTTATATATTAACATAAATATAACCATTTATATAATGGGGTATTTATAAAAAAGGGCATTTGAATGTCTAAAATTATTAGAAAAGCCTGAATTTTACACAGATTATAAAAACGGGCACTAATTAACAAATAACCAAAAAACATCACATAATTACGATATACCACTGTAATTCTTTTAATTAAAAGGAAAACGAAACTTAAATCCCTCCGCCCCATCTGTATAATACCAGCCACCCCCTCTCTCTCTCATATTAAAACAATCTCTCTCTCTCTCTCTCTCTCTCTCTCTCTCTCTCTCTCATCCTTCTCTGGCAGCCATGATGAAGATCTGCCACATTCAGGGCGGCCAAATCGGCTCCAAGTTCTGGGAGGTCATCTGCGACGAGCACGGCGTCGACCCTACCAGACGCTACAAGGGCGACGGCTCCTCCAATCTCCACCTCGAGAGGATCAACGTCTACTACAATGAGGCCTCCAGCGGAAGGTACGTCCCACGCGCCGTCCTCATGGATCTCGAGCCCGGCACCATGGACAGCATCAGATCCGAGTCGTTTGGCCAGATCTTCCGCCTTGATAACTTCGTCTTCGGACAGTCCGGCGCCGTCCTCATGAATCCTACGGCTCCGGCACCGAGTCCAACGGCTGCCCCAATATTTCTTCCAACTTGAAGCTAGACGTCGCCGGCCGCCATGTCGTCCTGGTAAGGCCACTCACCGAAACGACGCCGTTTTGTGCTTCAGTTTTGTATTTCTAATCAGTTGTTGGTTTTGTGAATTAGGTGGAGGACATTGTGGATACAAGAAGCACTATTTCGTGTCTGATGGAGTATTTGGAATCGAAAGGGAACATTTCTTGATAAACCATCCCGAAGAAAAGTTCAGTTTGAGCTTCTTGGCAAGGGCAAGTTTTACCGAGGTTTCGAGGTATATGCAGTAGCTCCTTTTGTGTTCCTTACTTTTCCTTGCTGTAGTAGTGCTTTGTTAATATATGACGGGCTATATATGAATGTGGTTGAGAGAGAAAGGAAACAGGTTGACTGAGTGGATTGTTTTACTCTCGAATTGTGAGGTTTAGGGTGTTAGGCTATAGCTGAGGAGAATCAAACGTAAGAAGAGTGTCAATGAAGTTGTAGGCCATTATATATGATTGGATGGTGCTAAGTCTCTGCTGATTAGAGATCAAGTCATGTCATTCTTAGTGCGATTCTGAAGTCACATATATTTAGGCATTGATCTGTTCAAACTATAATTGGCATTGATCAAGCGGAAAAGGGGTTGGATTATAATGTGGATTATGACTCCTGCAAGAGAAATTCCCATGTATGATGTGTTGATCACGCTTACACTTGAAATGCATAGATCTTAAAATCATCCTGTACCCTCTTACTAGAACTTCTTCTAATGCTCCCAAAATGTATTTTTTTTTCCCAACTAATGTGTTGTTTGGAATCCATGGACTTGAGAGAAAGGCAGAAAGTATTACTGATGAGTGATTTTATTTTGCTGTATACTGTTGGCCTAATTTGTAGATTGTGTTCTGCTATGGAAGAACCTAATTAAACTAGTTTTTTCATTTCTTGTTTTTTCACTGTGCAGATTATTTTGTTGTGGTTACGGCATGGACTTTGCTGAACTGTACAGAAACTTGCCTTATGTTGGTGTTCTGAAGCCGGAGCATTACAAGTGCCAGTCACCCTGAAAAAAAAATTAACTATTTTACTCTTAGTTTCATAGGCAAATTTCCTGGAATACATATGTTTCTGCCTAAACCCGGGGGTCTAGTAGATACTCGGTGAATCCAACTCGATCTCCTGCAATCCTGCTCACTAAGGGGAATACCGGGCGGGTCGGTCTTCTCCTCTCCGATGCCTAAGTTAGTATAGTTGGAATATATATAACCAAGGCACGTATGTAAGCAGGGAGAGAGATAAGTTACCTAATAAAGAGGGTAGTTGGGGCCCTTATATAGGTGGTTGGGGGTGAGGGCTGGCCTTACCCTTCGATGTGGGACTGGTTCCCTTCTGTTTGTACCTTCTGGTGCCCTCTTTGGTAGGCTGGCGCCCCCGACCCCAGGGTCCCTGGAGGCAGGATAGAGCGCTGGGCCCCGAGGCCGGGTGCTGGTGATCCGGTCCCGAGCCTTGGGCCGGGCCCTGGTGCACTTGCTGCGGGTCTGCGGGCCTGCTGTAGCCTCTCTGTGGCTACTGTCAACAAGTCCCTCAAGTTCCCGGTCAAGTGCAATCTTGAATGGGGACTTAAATCTGTCTTGCTCTTGTCCCGCAGGCCCGCAGGGTTACCAACCTACCGGTGCCCAGTCCCCCAAGTCCGCGTTGAAGATTGGGTGTGACCGAGGTGAGTACCTGTTACCGATGGGAAGCAATAGTTGAAAAGCACGTTTGTAATATAAGCAGTAATATGCTTAAGTGTTGTGGTGCTATGAGCATGGAGCCGGGTGGAACCCGGAGAGTGTATGAGATAATGCCATGATGCCATGCAATAGATGTGTGCATGGAATGATAATGAGGCGTTGAAATCCGCCATGCAAGAGATTTGTGCATGGGATGATAATGAGGCGTTGAAATCCGCCATGCAAGAGATGTGCACGGAATTTCGGCCGGGCACTCTGCCCTATCGGTACGAAGTGGAGCTTCACTGGGTCACAACTGGGCGATCTGCCAAATCGAAACGGAGCGGAGTTCACTGAGCCTCTACCGGACGATCTGCCAAAGCGGAGTTCACTGAGCCTCTACCGGGCGATCTGCCAAAGCGGACGGGGTGAAGTTCATGGGACCTCGACCGGGCGTTCTGCCATATCGAGACGGGTCCCAGGTGAACTTCAGTACTGGACCTCGACCGGGCGTTCTGCCATATCGAGACGAGTCCAGGAGTATGGGAGCTCGACCGGACGTTCTGCCATATCGAGACGAGTCCCATATTGCTAGGCTGCAGGGAGATTATCCCAGTGTTGCGGGCTGTTTGAAGCACCGTTGAACACTTGCTAGTTCTTCTCAGCTTGTGTTGAATAAGCGTTGAGGTAAGGGGGGTGGCGTTGAGGTGACAAGGCTCGCCGTGTATCCCCATGTTGATCGCGGTTCAATGCGATGCAGGGTTTTTATCCTGCTGGACAAGCGTACATGGGTTAGATGCAAACTCGCCCGGGTGTATAAAGCCCGCCGGTCGAATGTTCTCGACCGGGGTCAGCCATGGTACCGGGCGGAACTCGACCGGGCGTCCTGCCATATCGAGACGAGTCCCCCGGTGAAATGCCATGGGGCCGGTGGATTCCCGGTAGGGGGGTGGCGTTGAGGTGACAAGGCTCGCCTTGCAGCCCCCGTTTGCCGCAGCTGGTGCGATGCAGGGTTTTTATCCTGCTGGACAAGCGTACATGGGTTAGATGTAAACTCGCCCGGGTGTATAAAGCCCAAGCCGGTCGAATGTTCTCATGACCGGGGTCAGCCATGGTACTGGGCGGAACTCGACCGGGCGTCCTGCCATATCGAAACGAGTCCCCCAGTGAAATACCATGGGGCCGGGTGGAGCCTATTCCCGGAATATGCTCTCGAGTCGGTTGGATGCGTCTTAACCGGTGGGCGGAACTCGACCGGGCGTTCTGCCATATCGAGACGAGTCCCCCAAGAGAGATGCAACTGGGTGGACCTCGACCGGGCGACATGCCATATCGAGACGAGGTCTCCAGTAGGATGGCGTGCAGCCGGTTTGGATGATACCTAACCGTGAACTGCTACATACCGGGCGGAACTCGACCGGGCGACATGCCATATCGAGACGAGTCCCCCAGTGATATGCAACGAAGATGGTGCTAGGAGGGTTCATACCCGGATAGATGCTCTCGAAGCGGTTGGAAAATCACAACCGGTGAGAGGTCTTCAAGATATACGAAGAAGCCATACAGCCGGTTGAATGATCATAACCGCGAACTGCCATGGTGCCGGGCGGATGGCTCGTACCCGGATGGGTGCACTCGAAGCGGTTGGATGCTTACCACCGGTGAGAGGTCTTCGAGATATGCAGCGAAGAGGCCATGCAGCCGGTTGAACGATCATAACCGCGAACTGCCATGGTGCCGGGCGGACCTCGACCGGGCGTCCTGCCATATCGAGACGGGTCCCCTATTGCTCATACCCGGGTGGATGCTCTCGAAGCGGTTGGATGATTACCACCGGTGAGAGGTCTTCGAGCCGGTTGAGAAATCATGACCGGTTAATCTTGCAGCAAAGATGGCGTGCAACCGTGGAATCTGGGGAAGTGTGGGAGGGCCTGACTCCTCGGTTCCCGCTCCTACCTTCCTGTCGCCAGCGTGTGGGACAAGTGGATGACATGCATTTAAGGAGAAAGTCTATCAGTCCCGTCAGTTATGATGGCATGGGCAGTTTACCAATGCTGGGACACGTGCCAGTGGGGGGCGGTCTTGAGATGAAGGGCCTGGATTCGCAAGCGTTTGAGTTGCTCTGATTACTTGTTTTGGAGGGATTTCGATTGCCTAGGGCACTGGTCCCCTCTATAAAAAGGCCTCTTCTGCTCTCCTTTCTGCTGTTGCTTCTTGCTTTGGAGAAACTAAGAGAAAGAGAGGAAACCGGCGACCACTTTGAGCCCTTTTGCCCCACGAGATCCGTTTTCTTGAGCGCTCCCTACTCTCTTCCTACCATTGCTCGCTGCTTTCGCAGGGTGGATTGTCCTCGGTTGAGCATACTAATCGGTAAGTTTGTTGATTTCTTTGCCCCGTTGTTGTTCTTGTTTTGGCTTTGTTGTTTTGCGGCGGGGGGGAGGGATCTCTGTCGCTGACGGAACTGCTCTGCGGCGAACTTGGGGAGAGGCCGTAGAAGGCGCTGTTGTAGCCTGTTGCTGACGAGCGCTAGGGTTTTGTTTTCTTCCCCTAGGTTAAGATGTCATCTTCAGGTTCTGACCGGGCTTCCGAATCGGCTGCCAGAGGTCCTATCGAGGACGATGAGGAGAGACTGGAGGACTGACTCGGTTCGGAATCTCCGGTGTCTGAAGCCGCTGACTGCTACGGGAGCAGGGTTTCGTCTCCGTCCTCCGGGGCTGAATCCTCGGAGACTGAAATACCGCACGGGGTGTGCCTTGCAGATGCTCCGGCCGCGAGCTACACCATTGGCAGAGGGAAGTATGCTGTGGTGTGTGATGAACCGGAGGGGAGCATGACCCCTGGAGAGATTGCAGCGCTCCGGGAAACCTGGGCTATCCCGGATGACGTTCTGCTGCGGCCCCTGAATCCTGGGGAGTCAGCCTGCAACCCGGAAGCAGGTTGGGTTGCCGCGCATCAGGACCAGTTCCGGCATGGGCTTTCGCTCCCGCTGCCAAACTTCGTGCAGTATATGCTTAGTGCGCTGCAAGTGTCGCCCGCGCAGCTTCCTGGGCTCCAGTGGAGGCGATTACTGAGCCTCGGCTGCCTATACGATTTGTCCGGAATGAGTATGCCAACGGTAAACGAATTCTGGTCCTTGTATAGGTTGTCCTACTCAAGGAAGCAGAAGTCCCGGGGTTGCCTGTCCTTCAACGCCCGGAAACCTCCACCGATCATCACCAATATGCCTTCATGGGTAGACAACAGTTGGAGGAAGAAGGTGGTGATGGTGGGTGGGAGGTGGCAGGTGAGGAGTAAAATGTACCGGGTTCCTGGCGCCTTCCAACCCCTTGGCGACCAGTCGTACGAGCTATCCGATCTGGAGCATGAGAGGGTCTCGAGCATAATCGGATGTTGGGATGATCTGGAACGGAGTTCTTTCAACTTCATCCGACGAGAAGTGCTGGAATACTGCCAACTAGGGCGGGGTCCCGGTGCGTAGGAAGCCCTTGAGCGGTGATACTTTGTGTTAGTTCTTGCAAAATACTAACTGTTCGCTTCCCTTGCAGGTGCATCTTCCCGGGCGGTCATCAAGCCCGAAACCACTCTCTCCATGGATGGGGAAGACCTCCTTAACAAGCTGAAGGAGAAGGGCGAGATCGTCTCGCGGACGTCGGTGGACGAGGAGTCCGGCCGGCTCACGACTCATCCGGAGCCGAGGGCCATGGATGTTGACGACGGCGCCTATCTCCTGAGGCGGGTGAAGACCCATCATGCTGCGGGCCTTATGGCGCCTGGAAAGGGCAAGAGTACCGGGGGGGGGGGGGGGGGGTGAGGGTTCCCGGTGGGATGAACAGGATCCCCAACCGGCCGGTGTCTGTGCCGCACGTGGCTCGTCCCACCCGGGTAAGCGCACAATCTTCTTCTCCGGAAGGCCGGGGAGAGAAACGGAAAGGCAGGGACATTCCTTCCTCCGCGCTGGTGACGCTTACCGGTGGGTCGGCACGGGAGAACCTGGCCAAACGGTTCAGGATAACCAGCGGTGCGCAAACTAACGCTGCCGGGGAGAAGGCTGCTGCTGCTGCCCGGCAGAGTAGTCCCGCCCCTGCGGAGGCACCGAGGGGAAGCCCGGATAGTGCACTCGCCCGGCAAGTGGCGGCGGACTTGGCCGGCCTTGGTCTGGACAGACCTGGGGTTGCGGGAGCCCTGGCGGGTGGGAATCGCCCAAAATGCAAGGAATCTGTCCTCCGGGTAAGCACTGCATGGTACCACTATACTGCCTGTAGCTTGTTTTCTTTTGCTGCTTGACTAACTGCCTTTGTTGCTGCGCAGCTGTTGTACAGTCTGTACGAACCGGATGCGAGCGAGGAGCTGTCGGAGCTGAAGAGACAGATAGCTGCTCTATCGGAGGCCCGACAGCGCCTGGAGGTGGAGAAGTCTCGCTCGGACCGGGAGAAGGCCAGATCCGAGGAGAGGGCCAAGAAGCTGGAGGAGTAGAACCGGAGCCTGGAGAAGGAGCGGGCCGAACTGGAAGCCAAGGTGGACGAGCTCCAAGTGGGAGCTGCCGCTCTGCGCGCCGCCTCTGCTGCTCCGACCGGGGAAGATGACCCAGAACTCTACGAGCGGGTCGTTCTCAAATACCGCGAGAGCGATCAGTTCCTGGAGTTTCTGGTGAAGGCCAGGGAAGAGGGCATCTCGGATGCGTACACGGAATGGGCGGGGAAGGGATGGTTAGACACTTCCCTGATGCCGATTGCTGCTGAAGGAGATATCCATGAGCAGTCGGACATCCATCAGGAGGCGGTGGAGGGGCAGCCGGATGAAGCGATTCGCTCAGACTTGGATTCTTTTACCAACGGTGCCGAGTCTTCCCGAGCCAAGGTCAACACCGGAACTGATGTCGATGACGAGGGTACCGCAGGAGAGGCTGGCGGATTGCCTGCTGAAGGCGGAGTCGTGGCTCCTTAGGATTTTTCTTGCCCTTTTCCTTGTAATCTTTCCGGATCGGTTACTGCTTGTATACTTGCTTGAATATGAATATACTGGAACTGGCAGAGCCGGTGAAATTTTCTCAAAAGTAGTTTGCATATATATGTTTTTACAACGGTTGAACCGCGAACTATGCCAAACTAACCGCTTGGGGCTAGCGGGTTTACCAGGCCTGGTCACGTTTCCGGTCGGGGTCTGTTCTTCTTTCCCCCACGTACCGCTGGAGCTGGCCGTTATCAATCAAAACCTGCACCGCTGTCTTGAGAGCGCAGCACTGATTTGTTCGATGAGTCGCCTCATCATGATAAGAGCAGTACTTGCCCGTCTGCGCCGTTGTAAGTTTCCCCTTCGGGTACTTTCTCTTGGGCGGCGGGGGGATGACGCTACCGTTCTCAAGTAGGATATCCTCGTAGGAAGTGGTGAGAGCGATGGAGACTTCTTGACCGGCCGGTGGTGGTGCTGGCATGATTGCCAGGGGGCGCTCTTGGCGGTACGGTACCGGCTTGTGCTCGTTCTGGGGTTTATTAAAATAGGGCCTCTGCTGCCGCTGTGGCCAGTTTCTGCTGTTGGCGTTCCGGCTGGGTCGAGCGGTGCGGTTCTCGGTCCGCTGACTGGGCTTGGCTTCCTGGCCGGGCGGAGGGTTCTCTTCCCGGGGATGGTCTTCCTGCTGCTCATCTCGCTTCCTCTTCAGTAGGTGATGCCCATAGGTCTCATGATCGGCCTGAGCATGCCAGATGGCCATAGCCATCAACTCGTCATATCCCTGCGGGAGTTCTACCCGGACGGCGTAGGAAAACTTGCCCGCTCGGAGCCCCTGCTTAAACGCCATTTCGGCGATGCCTTTGTCCAGGTTCCGAACTCCGGCCGTGGCCGTCTGCCAGCGGTTGACGAAGGTTCTCAGCTCCTCTCCGGGGGCTTGTATGCAATTGAAGAGGATGGTCGATGTCCGGGCTCCCTCGACTCGGAGAATGAAGCGGCCTACGAACCGGTCGGCTAACTGCTCGAACGCCTCGATCGAGTTTGCTGGAAGCTCGTAGAACCAGCTGAGCGCTTCTCCAGACAAGGTCTCCTGGAAGATGTTGCAGCAGACTGCATCGGAGTATCCCTTGGCGCAGGTTTGGGACCGGAAGCTGTCCAGATGCTGGTACGGGCAGCCGAACCCTGAATAGGTGAGTTTGAGGGACTTCTGGTGGCCAGATCTTCCCGACTCTATGACCCGGTGCGAAAAAGGACCCATGCGCTCATTAAACCGGGCGCCCTCCATCGGCCGCGCGGCTCTTCTCTCGTTGGCCTCCATTTGGGCCTTTAAGTCCGACACGGTGTTGGCTAGCATTTGCAACGCTCGTGCGGTCGGAGTCTCAACTTCATCCACTGACGAAGTGCCGGGCCGGTGGTAGGTTGTCGTGCTCTTCGGCGGGCCTACGCCGGCTGGCGACTTTTCGTGCACGGGGTCACCGGGCCGACCGCCCGAAGATTGCCCTGCTTCGGTGTGTCGAGGTTGGATCGGTGGAAGTGTCGCCTGTGCCTCAACCATGGCGTCACTGCGCTGTTGTCCCCGTTCTAGGGCGGCCACTAGGGCAGTATTCACCGCCTCCATCTCTTCGTACCGGGCGTTAGACTTAGCTCTGTCCCTGTCACTCTCCTCTCTTAGACGACTGACCTCTGCGGCCATTGCTCGTAGCTCTCCCGCCAAACTGCTATGGCCGGGGCTGTACGTAGGGTCCCGGTCCGGGCTATCAGATCGATCGCTTGGATCATCTGAGAACGTCAAGGAGAAGCCCCGTCGCTCTGGACTGTCTTCCTCCTCTGCCGGGCCTTTTCCGCGCGAGCTGTCATGGTGGGGATCCGGCACGCCGGATGGTCCCCCACAGCTCCCTACTTCCTGACCGTTGCCCCGGTCGCCGCGCGGCTCCCGCGTGACGGCTGGGGTGGAGGTGAGCGTCTGCACTACTGCAAGGCGTCCCTCCTCAGCGGTACCTTTCTCTTGACTCATTTCCGAGTTCTTTCCCAACGGTGTTGCTTACACAGCTTTTCGTTCAAGCTTCCCACAGACGGCGCCAATTGTTTCTGCCTAAACCCGGGGGTCTAGTAGATATTCGGTGAATCCAACTCGATCTCCTGCAATCCTTCTCACTACCTCCTCTCCGATGCCTAAGTTAGTATAGTTGGAATATATATAACCAAGACACGTATGTAAGCAGGGAGAGAGATAAGTTACCTAATAAAGAGGGTAGTTGGGGCCCTTATATAGGTGGTTGGGGGTGAGGGCTGGCCTTACCCTTCGATGTGGGACTGGTTCCCTTCTGTTTGTACCTTCTGGTGCCCTCTTTGGTAGGCTGGCGCCCCCGACCCCAGGGTCCCTGGAGGGAGGATAGAGCGCTGGGCCCCGAGGCCGGGTGCTGGTGATCCGGGCCCGAGCCTTGGGCCGGGCCCTGGTGCACTTGCTGCGGGTCTGCGGGCCTGCTGTAGCCTCTCTGCGGCTACTGTCAACAACATATTTCACTACATATATTATACTTGGGATATATCTCGTGAATTCACCTGCCAATGTTCTTACTTGGATAATTATTTTCATGGTTTTGCAAGTTGTTGTCTAGTGTACTGGAATATCACGATTTCATGGGTAACTGTTACTAAGAGAGTTACCCAGATAGTTATAAAGTTGATAGTTACTAAGGTAGTTACACAGATAGTTACAAAATTGATAGTTACTAAGATAGCTACTAATATAGTTACACAGAATAGTTTACTAAGATGATAGTTACTAAGATAGTTACTAAGGTAGTTGCACATATAGTTACAAAATTGATAGTTACTAAGATAGTTACTAACATAGTTACACAGAATAGTTTACTTAGATGATAGTTACTAATATAGTTACATAATAGTTTACTCATATGATAGTTACTAAGGTAGTTACACATATAGTTATAAAATTAATAGTTACTAAGATAACTACTAACATAGTTACACATAATAGTTTACTCAGATGATAGTTACTAAGGTAGTTGCACATATAGTTACAAAATTGATAGTTACTAAGATAGCTACTAACATAGTTACACAGAATAGTTTACTTAGATGATAGTTACTAAGATAGTTACTATCTTACTAACTATCATCTTACTAACTATCTAACTAACTATTATCTTACTAACTATCTTACTAACTATCTAAGTAATTATGAAAAAAAAAATGCAGGAGAGAAAAGCAAGAGTTTAAAATCGAAAGCAACTGAATCAAGAATGAAAAATGCAGGACACAATACAGCGTGTCGCTGTACCGCACCACGGCAGCGTAAATATTAAAGTAAAATAATAGTAACTATCTTACTAACTATCTAACTAACTATCATCTTAATAACTATCTGACTAACTATGTTAGTAACTATCTTACAAACTATCTTATTAATTTTCATATTAGTAACTATCTTACTAACTATCATCTTAGTAACTATCAAACTATCACCTTAGTAACTATCAAACTAACTATAGGACTATCTTACTAATTATGTTACTAACTATCCCAGTAACTATCGAAGTAACTATCTCAGTAACTATGTTACTATCTAACTAACTATCATCTTAGTAACTATCTTACTAGTTATCTTACTAACTATCATCTTAGTAACCATCTTACTATCTTACTAACTATCTTAGTAACTATCATCTTAGTAACCATCTTACTATCTTACTAACTATCTAAGTATCTATCATCTTAGTAACTATTTAAGTAACTATAATCTTACTAACTATCTTACTAACTACTATAAGTAACTATCAGATTAACTATCCCAGTAACTATCGAAGTAACTATCAAAGTAACAGTTCTTGTTTCTTCAAAACTGAGACCTATATAAGTAACTACCAGAGTAACTATCCAACTAAACAGACAAAACACATCTCTATTATATAAAAAGTGATAGTTACTAAGATAGTTACAAAATTGATAATTACTAAGATAGTTACTAATATAGTTACACATAACAGTTTACTCAGATGATAGTTACTAAGATAGTTACACAAATAGTTACAAAATTGATTATCCAAGTAACTATCAAACTAACTATCTTACTAACTATCTAACTAACTATCATCTTAGTAACTATCTGACTAACTATCTAAGTAATTATCATCTTAGTAACTATCTGACTAACTATGCTAGTAACTATGTTAGTAACTATCAAAGTAACAGTTCTTGTTTGTCTAAAAGCTTAGAACTATTTAAGTAACTATCACAGTATTTGAGAGATATATGGGATCTTAAAAAGACAAGGGCTACAATATTCTAGCACCATTCTGCATACAAATGCCTAGTTCTGTCAACAAGCTGTTCTGAATCTAAACAATATTAAAGACAAGATGTAGCGTGCCGCTGCACCGCACCACCCGCTGCCGAAATCGACATGAAGAAAATAAATGTAACCGTTATCCTAAATTTCAAAGTAACTTAACAAGTAGCTGATTCAATAACAGTAAAACCAACGAACAATCAATGTAACTTTCGATGTATTTGTACAACTTGTAATGTCATTAAATAATAGTTTTGCATTGTTAAAATCATCTGCAGCATAATATTCTCTAGCCATCTGGAACCCACAAAACGAAGCCATTCTCCTGACTTTAAGACTATTGTAGGATTCACAAGATTTTTTCAGTAAAGCAATAATTTCAAAGGAATCTTGGAACCTTTTTCCTTCAAAAATTGCATAACACATATACTCTTCATCAGTAAGGCTGCAAATTGAACAAAAATGAGCATACTTCAGTAAGGGAATCGATGCAGATAAAAGAAAATACATGGGATAGAAACTTACGTCTGCATGACAAATGCATCTCCTTGTTCAATTAACTGAGCAAACTGACCCAAATAGGATGAGGGGGCCACAGATTCAGCACTACAATAAATCTCACTTTCTGACATAGAAACTGCAGAGTCCAAAGAAGATCTTTTCTCCTTTAAGTAATGAGCAGCTAGCTGTTTCAAAATTAAAGTAATTATGTTATTAACTGGTTAATATGATATGATGGTTAGTTAGAGTTTACATCAGAAAGTTCATACAAAATAGTAGATAAAGGCTATGGGATGGGTCTGGTTATAATTTAGTAGCAACTGGAGAAATCTTGACCAACCAATAGCTTCTTTTTGTCAAGTTAATGCAACTAAACTTAAAGGAGTCATCAAGTCGTGCAGTTTTTCCAGATCAGGAACGAATATTAGGATACTAAATGCAGCTTTTGGTAACCTTCACAACAGAAGACTAAATGCAGAATTAATCTTACATATGGCTGTGCTTATTTACATTTTAGGGAAAGAGATTCAAACCTCATTATCTGTAACAAGAACAAGAGCATGGAATTGGCCGAAACTGTCAACTACGTCCACCTCCGCAAAAGAAGTTGGCCCTAACAAACACAACAATTTGTATAACTAATCACTGATCAAAGTATTAATGAAAACCAAAACTCAGCTCCAAATCAGATCAAAGTATTTTAATCCATCAAAGTGGAAGAGGTCATTCCTAACACATAAGCACACCAAATCAAACACTTGGAGGTCATAGTCACACAATATAAACTATACATGAATGCAGAGGAGAAAGAGCAAGGACCTTTGGATTTTCGGGTCGGGTCCATGTTTCTGAGCTCCTTGCGAATATTAGACAGAAGCGCGCCTTCACTAGGCTCCATCGTCTACCTCCAATCTATCTTCGCCGGCACCACCGAGCGCTTACTCCCTCTTTCCTTAATCGTTAGTAACTACAACAACCTCAGTACCTCACCACTCCCGAAACAGAATAGGTCCAAGGTACGATTTGGACATGAAGAGAACAAAGAGGTTGATTTGGACACCGGCACTATTTTCGAACTCCAACGTCGGAACCGTCACCGATTTCGATTTCAATTTCAAGATCCTAATTGAAATCGTAATCTACTGCAATTGGGGAAATCAAATTCAAAGACGAAAACTGAAACTCCGATCAATGATGAAATCAACAACAATAAATTAGAGAAGACTTACAACAGTTTGGGCGAGCTCGAACTCGATCCGTACCTAAACCGGCACGAATCCGCCGCTAGAGTTGTAGTACAAGACGGAGCTGGTGACGGCGGACTCGATCTTGTTGAGGTTGATTCCGATGTGGTTTTCGTCAGAGTCGTTGAACTCGGGGTTGCGGCCGGTGTCGAACTCGTCGGCGAGGAGCAGCGCGACGAAGGGGACGGTGGCGTTGGCTGGCAAGGGCGTTGGGTGGAGAGGTGAAGTTGGTGAGGACCAAGGAGAGAGAGAGAGAGAGAGAGTGTGTTTTGATAAAAAAAAAAGGGAGAAAATTTTTCAGGAGAGAAAGGCTATTATGATTTTTTAAATCATTAAGAAAAGGGTATTATGGTCACAAACAAAATTAAAAATAGCCCCTTTTATTAATTAGTGAAATAAAAATGGCCTATTTTATGATAAATATATTAAAATGATGTCCTTTTTTATAAAGTGGAAAACAAGGGGCTTTTTTTTCTCAATTTCAAAGTGAGATGGTCCTTTATTCTAATAACTTGTTATATAATTAGGCTACCAATTTATATATATAATTAATTTAACAATTTATATATAACAATTAAAATATACATTAACATATATATATATATATATATATATATACAAATATGTGTATATATTAACATATATATAACAATTTATATAATTAATCTACAAATTTATATATATAATTAATCTAACAATTTATATATATAACCAATCTATATAACAATTTAACACACACTTAAATATCTAAATTATATACCTAAATTATACAATTAAAATAAATTGCAAAAAAAAAAAAAAATTACCTAGCGGAGGAGGGGAGAAGGAGGAGGAGGAGGAGGAGAGAAGGAGGAGGAGGAGGAGGAGGGGAAGGAGGAGGAGGAGAGAAAAAGTCGGGCTGAAAGAGACTTTCAGCTTTTATAGCAGAGAGAATAGCCGACGATTTACAAGATTTCGTCGGCTATTCTTTGAATGTCGTCGGCTATACTTTGGAAGATCAACAGCCGTCAGATCTGAGCCATCCAACGGCGGACAATAAAAAGGCGCGGATCGCAAGAGTTTAGCTGACGAAATATAATTTTCGTCGGCTAAACTATATGTGAAACCACTAAGTCAAACCTCTAAACGCTTAAAAACGGAAATTAGTCTAGTTAAACGACGGTTTCTGGCCTCACCTTCAACAGATAATAGTTTCAAATTAATGAGACGCAACTAATCATATAAAAATTTTACAAAATTGATTTAACGAACGTCAGGCTACCCATAGGAAAACGAAAGTAAAAAACAGTTAACCGCAACATTCGGCACACAGATTTTATCAGAACCTTGTCATTTTTCAACCGTAGACGTATTTCATTATTTCGGTCATATTTTATTTCACAACATTTTTGCATTTGAAGAGTCTACGTATAGTAACTATTTGAAACTATACATTCACTTAAACACTTAGTAAACAAGTTAAGGAACATTAGTGCATATGTTCTGATTTTGAATCTAAAAGTTTAGAAAATCTATTCCAACCGTCAGATATCCCCGTTAAGATTAAATACATGTATGAAGAAAAAAAATCCAACTTCAGCTGACAACGTTAAAGGCTCGATCGGAACGGTCAACCGGATAAGTCAAACCTCTAAACGCTTAGAAATGGTAATTGGACTATCTAAATTACGTTTTTTGGCCTGACCTTCAACAGATAATAGTTTCAAATCGATGAGATGCAACTAATAGTATAAAAATTTTCCTCAAAATATTTACCTAAGGTAACGCTACCATTAGGAAAACGAAGGAATAAAACCTTTGACCGCATCTTTTGACACTCATATTTTATCGGAATCTTCTCATTTTTCTACCGTAAACGTATTTTATCATTTTAGTCATATCTTATCTCACGACTTTTTTCTGTTTGAAGGATGAAGCAATGGTTTATCGTTAGTGATAGAAAATGGAATCTGGTCAATTTTTGTTTTTTTTTTGTTTTAAATCATAGCCGACGAGCGACAACCTCGTACTCGTCGGCTATTCTTTTGTTGTTTTCGTCGGCCAAAATTTCAAAAGTTTTCGTCGGCTAATGTTTCAGAGAAAGGCCGACGAAAATCCAAATCGTCGACTGAAATATGAATATAGCCGACGTTTTTTGTTTATACCAACGAAAAAACAGTATCGTCGGCTATGGTTAAACTATGGCCGACGATTTTGTTTTTCCACCGACGAAAAATAAAATCGTCGGCTATTCGTTGGAAGTACCGACGAAAATTTTAATTCGTCGGCCGTTTTTTTTAAATTTTGTCGGGAAAAGCCTTTTTTGTGGTAGTGATTACGACGATATGATCAGTAAGTGATTAAACAGTCGTAAACTGGTTTAAGCGGACGCGTAAAGTTTAACCGAAAGTTTCGTACGAGTGAGGCCCTGTAAATTAAGTTTTTTTAATTCAATTTCCGAATTAGGAATATTCTAAATATATATTTTTACAGATCGAGAGGAGACTCAACGTGAGGAGAGCTCGGATCAGCGACAAACCTAATCGTACGGTGAGTGGATTTTTGTTTTAAATTGATGCATGCATAAATCTTTTAATATCGTTGGGAATTATATATTCATTGGTTTATTTTGAAAATGATTTAGATTGTCGAAGGTCGATAATCTATTTTAATTGCTGATTTCCTTTTTATTGAATTTGAATTGATTTATTCATTAAGTCAATTAATTTGACATTATCAAAATCTATACACATATGGATATTTAGCTGGAAATGAGATTTCCTATGAATATATGATTTCATTTGATTTTGAATATCATGATATGTGGATTTCATTTATTTTCTACGAGGCTATAATTGTGTTTGAATATATTTATAAGCCTCAAAGTGTGGTTGGGGACCATACTGATGTATGTGGATTTCATTTCATAGGACCATTCATAGGAAATGAGATTTCCTATGAATATATGATTTCATTTGATTTTGAATATCATGATATGTGGATTTCATTTATTTTCTACGAGGCTATAATTGTGTTTGAATATATTTATAAGCCTCAAAGTGTGGTTGGGGACCATACTGATGTACGATTTATTAGGGGAATTGTACTTTGATTTTATTTTCGGATTTTCACCATACCAGGGTCCAAATATGTTTATTGATGTTAGCTAGCTTAGTCACCTGAGCCCACGCGAGGTGACGACTTGACCATATAAGTCAGATTCACGCTCGGTGGTCGACGTGTACAGGTTTAGCGTTGGACGCTATAGAAAGTCTTAGAGACTGACCCTTAGCCTTGGAGGCTCAGTATAATATGGTGGTTGACATTCCCCTATATTTTTATGTGATTTTTCTAAACAGCCAATGGGATTGGCTCAATGATATATATGTTCTTAACCAGCGGGACTGGAGTTTTTATATTATCGATATATGAAATAAATTGTTTCGTTGAGGCATGCATCATGGTTTTTATTCATGAAAATAAGGAAAGTAATATAAATTATTTCTTTCATTAAAATGATATATAGTTATATTTATTGATTTTTGTCCACTCACGCTAATATTTTAAATTACTTTCTCTGGGCTCTTCGTTTTAAATTGCCCAGTTTGCAGAGTCGTTCGGTACTAGAAGGACGCAAGACATATAGTTCCTCTTCCTCTGTCAGAAATCGTAGGTTACTTGATTAACCTACTTGTAGCATATTTCCTTTGTATAGTCGCTCTGATACGTTTGCGAGTTGTAGTAAATAAAGTTTGTTTACTTATGGGTTATGACCCAGATATGGTAATCGTGTGTGGTTTTAAAATTTCAGTGTATATTATAGAAGTTGAATTTCTTATTCTTGTGCTGAGAGTTGTTGTGATTTGGGGAGCAGATGGCTCCAAGCGTTAAGGTTGGAAATTGCATTAGAAGTGTTTTTGTTTGTTACAGGTTTTAGGATTGTCCATTATAAGATTTGCTTTATCGATTTATCGATAGAGTTAGTCTTGAGGTGGTCCCCGCAGGACCTTATCCAGGTTTTAGGTTGAAATCTGGTTCGGGTCCTGTCATAAATAGTGGTGCTGATTTAAAAATAGTGAAACGTGACTTAAATACTCTAAATATCATCTCAGTTACGTTCCTAAGGGAAGCATGTCGAAGATTTAATAACTCAATTGCATTAATAGAATGATTTCTTTCACCACCAAAGTCTTTGAGATGATATCGTGTATCTCAAAATGGAGCTAAAAATCAGCGTCGGTTGGGAAATCCGCAGTTACCTAAGTAATTTTTACCTAATAATGAAAGAAAACGTATAATAATTAGTGAGTTATATATTAGTTACATAATTATTTTATGTAACTATTTACTTTTTATTATCTTATATCATATTATAGACCGACTACAAGTATGTAGTTTGATTTATATTCATTTGATCAATCTTATTCATTAATTAACGAGTATTGGAAAAAATGAAATTGAAAACTCCATAACTGACTCGTGCAAACGATAATATTTGTGTTTTAGAATTTTATAAATAAATGAGAAATATATTAAAAATATTTAAAAATAAATTCAACAACAATGAACTTGTTAGTATAAAATTTTGATTGCATAAAATATCTAGAAAAAATGAGAGGAAAGAAAAACAAGAAAGACAGATGATATGTTAAAAAATAAAGAGATGATGGAGTATTAACCTCTTCATAGTCAGAAAAAGTCTGTCGTGGACTTTTCGAAATCTTTGGTCTAGAGACTGGAAAAATATTAAAGTTTTGTGTGCATAATTTACACTACAAAATCCATGATTATCCATGAGTTACTAATTCCATAAGTTTGAATGATATTTTGAATACTCTCAAAATTCTATTCATTTTTAAAAGTCCATAATGAATACCCATAGACTTTATTGATTTTTTTAAATCCTAATTGAATACACCCAGATTTTTATGGACTTTTAAAAGTCTATATCGAATACACCTGTATTTTCAGATTCCATTGACTTCTATTAAACTCCCACTAATTCCATACATACACCCTCCTAAATCCCACTTGTTATCCCTTTGCTATTCGAGTTATGTCCTTAATTGAGTATCGGATTTGTGAATAGTGACTTCGTTCGAGAGGTTACAAAAATTGTGCATCCTGAATCGGCTCAATGACTATTTCACTTTCAGAACTATCAATTATCATTTGGTTTGAGAATTCTGGATTCACTTAATTAGTACTTTGTTATTAAATTTCACAATTCTGTGAATCCAATGCTTCTAATTTGCGTTGTTTATAATCATAGTCGGACTTGACAATTAGATTTGTTATTCCATTCTCATTATCGAATTTACCTAATTTACTTTCCCTTCGTAAACTAGTTCATCTTGTCAGGCATTTCTATGCCCATTCCTAGTCCGACAGTTAACCAATTATTAAATGTGTATTATGATTTGTCTTAAATTTTATGGATTCACTTTGCATTGCTATTGCATCGTCTTATGTTTCAATATATGAATCCGAGATTTTTAATTTCCTATCCAACTTGATGATGTTTAAAAATTGTCATTACGATCTTTTTCACCAAGTTCGAATATTTAGCTTTGTTTCCGTGAACTTGGTACTCTTGCAAGTATTTGATATTTAGACTCTATATATGCTCACTCCCCTGGACGTATGTATAATGATAAAATCACGTTTAAAAAACTAACAACAGCCATACCATGTCGTAGGTGTCGATGCGTGCATCAAACCTGAACAGGTTGTATACACTCCTTGTCTGCTCAGTGTTGCTCCACTCTGTAAAATATATTGGTATGATATTGCATATATATAATTGAGATAAATATTAACTTGAATTTAGAAATAAAAATTCTTGAAAATAAACAAAAAATGTATAAAGGGATACACAACCAATACCGAACGAATTTCCAAGGTGGATTTGAAAAAGTCAAGTCGTGTGTGTCACATACTCTCCTTAAGACAACTACGCCGCCTCTACGGGTGTAAAAGGTCGGTTGGCGCTCGTCTCCCAGGATACAATGACTAACAAATTCTTGGAGCTGCACTACTTCAAGAAAGTCTGCCGAACTGGAGAAAGTACATCTTTCTGTCACCAGAATAGGAATAGGAATAGGAACACAAGAGCACAAGAGAGACTTTGAGAGGAGAAGAGATTATGCTTTTTGTTGGTGTGTAAAACTAAGGAATAAGAGACCCTTTTTATAGTGTGAGGAATGACCAAGGCTATTAAAAATCAATCATCAATATAGGGAACTCAATGGTCATGAACATCTCACTCAATGGTCATAATACACATTACATCATATGTTACTAGAATATCAAAAGGTTTTCCAGTAGCAGCTGAAGAGTCACCCGGGCTGGGTGTAAAAAGAAGGCTGCGTTTTGCATTCGTGTCCGCAGCCCGAAATTTGCACCCCCGTGCGCATGAGAGAGTATAGTTTGTGTTTACACAACTATACCTTATAGAAAGATGATTCTATATAAAGACTCTTACCATTTCCCTTTTTCCAATGTGAGACAAACTTTGTTTTTCCATTTCAAATAGCCAACTTTGGATGACAATTTTTCATTCATCCCAAAACCAAATTAGGCATATGAACACATAATCTTGTAGTCCTCATTATCGAGAATACAAATCCAAGTTCATTTTTTAATAATTATAAGTGCATCACACTTTAATTAATCTATTTAAATTTGGTTTTATAAATGGTTTTTAACCCATTTTTCCAACAATTCCCCACATGAATAAAGTTGGCCACCAAAGACTCGATAGAATTGGTGATAGATTTCTATGGTCGAAACCTGCATATGATAGGTAGGTTTTACCCTTTGAACCTTCTCTTGTGAAAGTATGATTACGTTACTAACTAAACAGTAGACGCGATGTCCTTGAACTATTCGTTATTTTGTGTAACTGATAGCATACCTCACACAGGAGTCTTCCTGGTACATTCCAGTTCTCACTATTGTGCCCGTTTTGGCCCTGGACACACGCCTGGTTCTACAAGTATTTTGATAAGAGTTATGCCCTAAATAACTCCCCTAGAAGCGGCCCTACTTCTTTCTTGTATAGGAGATCTCTTATATAAGAGTAACTCGCATTACTCCGCTCGGTTCTTCCGACGCATAAGAATCATTAAAAGCTTGGCTTAACCTAACTCTTACGGGTATCACTATTTTTCATCATAGGAATGGATTTGGGTACTCCCCACAGTGATCCAATTTCATCTCCACAATTTAGTTTTCCCATTTGAACCTAGCTCTTGGGATCTCTAGTCTACTAGGTTGGGTATCCACTGTAGAGATTTTATTTTCCAATGGGCTTTAATCTCATTCCCCTCGATGATTTATCAATCAGCTCTCTGTTTAACCCTTTGGTTAGCGGATCCGCAATATTAGCCTTAGACCTCACATAGTCTATAGAGATAACTCCAGTAGAGAGTAGTTGTTTAATGGTACTATGACTTCGACGAATGTGTCTAGACTTACCATTGTACATCTTGCTCTGTGCCCTGCCAATCGCAGATTGACTATCACAATGTATGCAAATTACAGGCACAGGTCTTGTCCATTTAGGAATATCCTCTATGAATTGGCGTAGCCATTCTGCTTCCTCCCCACATTTGTCTAGTGCAACAAACTCAGATTCCATCATAGATCTGGTTATGATCGTTTGCTTTGAGGACTTCCAGGACACCGCTGCACCTCCCAGGGTGAATACATATCCACTAGTGGACATTGAGTCTTTCATGTCAGATATCTAGTTTGTATCACTGAATCCTTCTATAACAGCTGGATATGTCGTGTAGTGCAGCCCATAGGTACGAATATACCTTAAGTACTTTAGTACTCTTGCAATTGCTTGCCAATACATAGCTCCAGGATTACTCGTATACCTACTTAGCTTACTCACTGCATAAGCTATATCCGGTCTCGTACAACTCATTAAGTACATTAGACTTCCAATGACTCTCGAATATTCTAATTGAGAAACACTTTCTCCTTTATTCTTCGACAGGTGTAGAGTCATGTCTACCGGAGTTCTGGCAATTCCAGATCCTTCCTTGTCAAATTTCTCCAGGATATTATCCACATAATGTGTTTGATCCAGTACAAGTCCTTCTGATGTTCTTGTGATTTTTATCCCTAAGATCACATCAGCAAAGCCCATATCCTTCATATCAAATCTTGAATTTAACATGTTTTTAGTGGAGTTGATCATTTTATCATTACTCCCGACGATAAGCATATCATCCACATATAGGCACAAAATGACATAACCATTTTCCGTATCCTTGACATATACGCACTTATCACATTCATTAATTTTGAAACCATTGGTGATCATGGCGTTGTCAAATTTTTCATGCCATTACTTTGGTGCTTGTTTTAAGCCATATAATGACTTTACCAATTTGCACACTTTCCTGTCTTGTCCAGGAGCTGAGAAACCCTCAGGTTGCTCCATGTAGATTTCTTCATCTACACCACCATTTAAAAATACCGTTTTCACATCCATTTGATGTACTTCAAGATTGCATAAAGCTGCAATTGCAAGTACCATCCGGATAGATGTTATTCTCGTCACAGGAGAATATGTGTCAAAATAATCCACACCTTCTTTTTGCCTATAGCCTCTAATAACAAGTCTTGCTTTGTACTTGTCTATTGATCCATCTGCTTTCAACTTCTTTTTGAAAATCCACTTGGACGTCAAAGGTTTACAACCCGGTGACAGATCCACAAGTTCCCAAGTGTGATTTTACAGAATTGAATCAATTTCACTTTTTATTGCATCTTTCCACAGAGGACTATCAGTAGAGCTTACTGCCTCCTTAAACGTACGTGGTTCACCTTCAACCACATAAGTCAAAAAATCGGAACCAAATGATTTTTCTATCCTTGCCCTTTTGCTTCGTCTAGGTTCAATCTCAACCTCAGACTCAGACTCAGACTCAGCTTGTTGATCCTAATCATTATCAGTAACAGCTTGACTGTCTTCACGTGTCCGTTTAGAAGAATTAGATTCATCTATGGACTTTCTTGGAAATACATTTTCGAAAAATGATGCATTTCTCGATTCCATTATCGTGTCCTTATGAAAATCGAGAACTTTTGATTCATGTACAAGAAAGCGATAAGCCGAACTATTATGTGCATATCCAATAAAAATGCAATCAACAGTTTTAGGCCCATTCTTTACCCTTTTAGGTTTAGGAATTTTCACCTTAGCTAAACATCCCCATACTCGCAAGTATTTATAGGATGGCTTTCTCCTTTTCCATAATTCATATGGAGTTTTCTCCTCTTTCTTTTTCGGCACCTTATATAAAAGGTAAGTAGCCGTGAGAATTGCGTCTCCCCACATGTTGGGGGGCAACCCAGAACTAAGTAACATAGCATTCATCATATCCTTCAAGGTACGATTCTTCTGTTCTGCTACACCATTCGATTGTGGTGAGTAAGGTGCAGTTCTTTGGTGTATAATCCCATACTGAGCACAAATATCAGCAAATGGTGATTCATACTCACCCCCACGGTCACTTCTTAGTACCTTTATTTTCTTGTTAAGTTGATTCTCAACCTCATTCTTATAGAGCACAAATTTCTCTATAGCCTCATCTTTGCTCTTTAGCAAGTACACATAGCAGTACTTCGTATTATCATCAATAAAGGTGATAAAGTACTTATTACCGCCTCTCGATTGTGTTGATTTCAAATCACACACATCTGAATGAATCAGATCAAGGGGTCCATTATTCCTTTCAACATTTTGGAATGATGATCTCGTTAATTTTGCCTCTGCACAAGTTTCACACTTATGTTTTGTGTCAATTTGGAATTTTTGTAAGTGGTCCATGTTAATTAATTTCCGCAAAATATCGTAATTAACATGTCCTAGTCTACCATGCCACAAATTGGAAGACTCAAGCATATAGGTGGAAGATGAAGCTTCATTCATTTTCTTGACTATAGTCATTTATTCATTTTGATCATCCCACCGGTTACATAACTCTTACCCACAAACATTCTATTTTTAGACAAAGCGAGCTTGTCAGACTCTATCACTATGCGGAACCCATGAGTGTTCAGCAGTGCACCAGAAATCAGATTCTTCCGGATCTCCGGAACATACAGAACATTGTTAAGAGTCAGCTCCTTCCCAGAGGTCATCTTCAGAATCACCTTCCCTTTCCCTTTGATGGCAGAGGTGGCCGAATTCCCCATATACAGAATCTCCCCTTCCTTAGATGGTTCAAAGGTGGAGAACATCTTCTTATCAGCACATACATATTTGGTGGCTCCAGTGTCCATCCACAATTCCTTGGGGTTTGAATCCACCAAGTTCAGCTCAGATATCATAGTACAGAGGTTCATCTCAGCAACTTCTTGAGTGACATCATCAATCAAGTTGGCCTCCTTCTTCTTGTACCTCCTTGGTTTGTTGCAATCCACAGACTTGTGACCAGCCTTGTCACAGTTGTAGCACTTGCCTTCAAACCTCTGTTTCTTGGAGACACCACATTTTGGTCCTAGCTTGGACTGTTGATTCTTGAACTTCTTGTTCTTAGAACTCTGGCCATGTTCCATGACATTTGCCTTGGCAGAATAACCACTGCCTCATGTCTTCTTCTCAGATCCTCGGTTGTCCTCTTCAATGCGAAGCCTGACCTCTAGATCTTCCATGCTCATTTTCTTTCGCTTGTGCTTCAGGTAGTTCTTGAAGTCTTTCCAAGCGGGTGGCAGCTTCTCAATAGCACAAGCCAATTGAAAGCTCTCACCAAGCACCATCCCTTCAGCATGAATCTCATGCAGGATCAGTTGGATTTCTGAGAATTGACTCATCACAGTCTTAGAATCCACCATCTTATACTCAAGGAAGCGGCCCACGATAAATTTCTTGGCCCCGGCATCCTAAGTTTTATATTTCTTTTCAAGAGATTCCCATAACTCCTTTGCTGTTCCCATGTTGATGTACACATTGTACAATGAATTGGCCAGACCGTTCATGATATAGTTCCTGTACAGATAGTCAGAAATATTCCATGCATTCACAGCAGCAATCTTTGCTTGATCACCTTGGTCACCCTCGTTAAATTCAGGAGCATTCTCAGTCAGGAACTCAGCCAGACCAAGAGTGGTCAGATATAACATCATCTTTTGCTGCCATCTCTTGAAGTGCAACCCGTTAAACTTCTCAGGCTTTTCCCCATGGGAAACTGAGACAGGTACAGGCGCGGCAAGTGCTTGCATGGTTGGAATTTGAACCGGTCCCTTACCAGCATTCATAGCATCAGAATTTTCTCCGTTAGTCATGTTTTTCACAAACTGAAATACACACACAAGTTGTAAGAATATTGAAACTCAAGTAATGAGTATTCACAAAATATATAAGCAATATCAATAGATAGTTGTCTTAAAATTGTAAAATATATTGATATGATATTGCATATATATAATTGAGATAAATATTAACTTGAATTTAGAAATAAAAATTCTTGAAAATAAACAAAAAAGGTATGAAGAGATACACAACCAATACCGAACGAATTTCCAAGGTGGATTTGCAAAAGTCAAGTCGTGTGTCACACACTCTCCTTAAGACAACTACGCCGCCTCTACGGGTGCAAAAGGTCGGTTGGCGCTCGTCTCCCAGGATACAATGACTAACAAATTCTTGGAGCTGCACTACTTCAAGAAAGTCTGCCGAACTAGAGAAAGTACCTATTTCTATCACCAGAATAGGAATAGGAACACAAGAGCACAATAGAGACTTTGAGAGGAGAAGAGATGATGCTTTTTGTTGGTGTGTAAAACTAAGGAATAAGAGGCTCTTTTTATAGTGTGAGGAATGACCAAGGCTATTAAAAATAAATCATCAATATAGGGAACTAAATGGTCATGAACATCTCACTCAATGGTCATAATACACATTACATCATATGTTACTAGAATATCAAAAGGTTTTCCAGTAGCAGCTGAAGAGTCACCCGGGCTGGGTGCAAAAAGAAGGCTGCGTTTTGCATTCGTGTCCACAGCTCAAAATTTGCAACCTCCTACAATGAGAGAGTATAGTTTGTGTTTACACAACTATACCTCATAGAAAGATGATTCTATATAAAGACTCTTACCATTTCCCTTTTTCCAATGTGAGACAAACTTTGTTTTCCCATTTCAAATAGCCAACTTTGGATGACAATTTTTCATTCATCCCAAAACTAAATTAGACATATGAACACATAATCTTGTAGTCCTCATTATCGAGAATACAAATCTAAGTTCATTTTTCAATAATTATAAGTGCATCACATTTTAATTAATCTATTTAAATTTAATTTTATAAATAGTTTTTAACCCATTTTTCCAACACACTCTTCTTCCGAATGATTGACGACAAACCCTAGCTATTCGCCTTTGTCTGCTCACAGAAAAATGAACAACACGTACATTAACTATCCTGGATATCACAAACGATCATTATCAATTGTGCATAGTTTAATATATGACTCTGTACATACCCCAAAATAGATCGGCAGATACTACCACGCATTTGGGTTATCTCTACTCAGAAATTCAGCAAAAAAGTTTATTATCTGAGATACAGAGAGTGAAACGTGTCATGGTAGTATTATATAGTCTGGATTGAGGTGAATGGAAACAGTAAACACGAAATCTAAGATAGTTCAGCGTTGAAATTGAATCGAGTCTGCAGGCGTACCCCTTAACAGTACATTATGACATACAATACACAGTTATAATAATTTCCTTACTTGTACGCTGACACGGGTTCCCGGCGCTAGATACTTCAACATGCTTCTCAGTAGAATCGCCCTGCCTTCACCGCATGCAGCGATAGCTAAGCTGCATTAAATAAGATTTGCATATTGTCGTGAATGTTACAATAACGCAGTTTGTACATTGCATGAAGGCATAATTGATCAATCGAAGGTCTGCTGGCGGGAGGGGTCTCCGAGGCCTGTAAGGGCCGGCTAGGAAGGTTACACAACCGAGTCCCTTGTTCAGCATACTGCCTTCGCTGCGACCTCTTCCTAGCTCTGGTATGGCCGCAGTGTAATGCACTTGTGTACATTAGTCTGAAGGGGGATATTGTAGGTACATTGGAATTCCATACAACTCAAGTTCCCTGGTTGAGTAGGAAAACTCAAGAAGAAAGGAATAACAGTAGTGCGCTTTTCTTGGATTTGATTTGTCTGAAGAGTTATTGTTTATAATCCGTCAAAGATCTTTGAAGTAATTCAGTTTCTATAACCCAGTAGTGTCGTTCGTTTCCTTCATTAAGGTGTCTCCATTGAGTGATTTACTTTTGTGGTAATTTCTCTTTGTTTATATATAGATATTAATCCGCTATTGATTTTCATTGACACAGTTTGTTCTAGTACTTCAGTGTCTACATGCATAAACTTTTTAGACCAATGCTCTTGTTAAACCTGTCAATCAGTCATTTGATCAATAAAAATGTTTTCAATTAAATGACCATTTTTATCGTCAGTTTATTTTACAGTCACTTTGGTAGACATAAGGCATTGATAAGTTCTGAGATGTGTAATTCCTAGCTGAGAAATGCTAGGGAAATTTAAGATCCTTTAATTAAATTATTCCAGGGAAACATTGGTGAACTATACCATCGCGCGAGTTATTGATAATAAGAAGAAGAATAAGGTCTTTTGGAGAAAAGCGAAGCTCATATATATGATACCCTTCTGCAATGCATAACAAAGGGAATTAGTGTTTAACCCATATAATAACAGAAAACATTTCAACAATAGTTTAGTTTTGGAATACATACCGATATGCATCTTACGATCATTGAGATTGGTTACATGAACTAATTAATCTATCCTCTCCTCCAGCAATCATATATAATTATCTCATTTTGTAGTTTTAAAGAGGCCGATTCTATCAGGCATGGCATTTGTACCTCTAATCTTTGATGAGATCTAAAAAATATAACAAGTCAGATATTAGTAATTATACAATCATATGACAAAACTCTTTTTAAGTTAGATAAAAAAAAAAAGTCAAATATTAATCAACCAATCATATAACAAAACTTTATGAAAGAACAACTTTAATTACATGTTGCAATCATTCACCTTACGGCTATGTTTGTTTGCCAGGATATAAGGCCTGGATTTGATTAAAATTTGCCAATCTAACCACATGTCATGTTTGGAGGCCCAGACATGGTTGGGCCAGAAAATTCAAATCTTGTCAGACCATGATTACAAATCCTGTTAAAAAAGTGTCATAAAATTAATCCAGCTTCATTTTACACGCACAACTACAACGCCGAAAACACATCCGCTCCTCTTCTCTCCTCTCCTCTTTCTACCACAACAGCTCCATCCTTATTTTCCGGCCTTCTACGGCCATTTTCGACTGCCTCCAACCTTCCCCGATCACATTCAGTTGTTTTAAGGTAAGATTTTTCATCATAGATAACTCTTATTTGTGTTTCTAAATCTGTCATTTTCTCTTGAAATTCAACTTCAGTCCTATGTAATGATATTTCTCTCTAATTTGATGGGTTTTCGTCCCCTATTGTGAATTTAATTCATGGGCTTGTATGAATTTCAGTTAATTGAGACTTGTTATCTAGGTTTTACAGATATCGACTCATGGCATCAGGTTCCCGTATTTGTTTATCTTCGGGTAAGCTCTCTATCTCAATGTAGTTAAATTTTGATGTTCTTCTGTTAATGTAGTTTGATTGAGAGGTACCCTTCTCTGTATTTCTTGAGGCTGATGTATAGTTGATAAATAAACACATCATTGATGAAAATTTCAAGGTTAGGACTACTATAGTCAATGCACTTTGGCATGCTCTTATAAACAAACTAGGATTAAATTTGGTGGTTATGACGACATACCTCTCGGCCAAATTAGCAAGTAGAGTTCTCCTTTTTTATTCTATTTGGATAAGGGTTGAAGCTAGGGTACGTAGAACTTAGAACAGTGATTTATATATATATATATATATATATATATATATATATATAATTGGGGTGAGATGAAAGTATTCATAGTCCGATTACAATTGGGGTTAAAGTATTCTTAGCTTGAACCCTAAGGAAAGAACAATGTCTGTTGCTGTGAGATGTCTTAACTTGATCAATAATATTGACGGGTTTGTATCTTAGTTGCTAGTATAATAATTCATATGAATGAGTTGTGAAGAACTATATGTGCAGATGTGTATCTGTAAGTATAAGCTGGTTTCTTGTCATGTAATCGAAGAGCTATAAAAATCTACTCACCCACCCAATTTAACAAGAAAAGAATGAGAAAAAAGAAGTAGATGATGATAGAAGGAAAATTTGGACGTTTTTGTTGGTAAGGCAGTTGCATGTACAAAAACAAATGATGGGCACAATGATGTTTTTGTATTTATGTGTTGTGATGCATGGATCTCGAAAGAAGAAAGGTTTTAAGTGATTGGACATTTATTAGGCATGATACTCGTTTTAGTCTTCTAGAGAGGTTCATAAATTCAAGTGACAAAACATGTATAAATGAACTCCGGATGGATAGGAGGGCATTTCACTTGTTATGTGAATTACTTCATCGTGATGGGGGGTTGACGAATGATGGATCAGTCTTGGTAGAGGAGCAAGTGTGTATCTTCCTACACATTCTTGCTCACCATGTAAAGAACCGTACAATACAAGATCGATTCCAACGCTCGGGAGAGGCTATAAGTAGGTATTTTAATTTGGTTTTAAAAGGTGTGTGTCGATTACAAGGTCAACTATTAAAAGAACCAGAACCTGGGCGTGATGATGAGATTGAAGCCAGATGGAAACCGTTTAAGGTATGTGTATGAGTCATTTTCAGTTTGAGACCTTTGTTGGCACTTACTGAATTCAAATTAGAGTTGATATGTTTATTTGTCTAGAATTATCTAGATGCATTAATTAGATGGAACGTACATAAGGATGCAAGTACCTGAGGTTGATAAGCCAAGATATCAAACGCGGAAATGGGAAATTGCAACGAATGTATTAGCTATTTGTGATCGAAATATGATGTTCATCTTTGTGTTTCCGGGATGGGAGGGGTCAGTCTCAAATTCTAGAGTTCTCCGTGATGCATTGAGTAGGACTAATGGATTAAAAGTTTCAAGATGTGAGATTTTGATGCAAATAGATTTTTATGAAATCTACCTACCACTAGAAGCTGAACTGATTTGTTTTATATAATTCTTAGGTTACTATTATCTAGTGGATGCTGGATATGCTAATAGTGAGGGTTTTCTTGCACCATATCGAGGAAGTTATCATATTGATGAGTGGGAGAGTCGAATACCAAGAAACCGTGAAGAATACTTTAATAAGAAGCATGCCTATGCAAGAAACATTATTGAGAGATGTTTTAGAGTTCTTAAGCGCCGCTGGGCTATTTTAAGAAGTCCTTCTTTCTATCCAATAGATACTCATAACCGAATTATTCTTGCTTGTTGTCTTCTTCATAACTTTATTAGAAGAGAAATTTCTCAAGACCCTATGGAGCAAGAAGTGAATGTAAACTATAATGATATGACGAGGGTGCACTACCAGAAAAAAACTCTTTACCGACGAAAAAAAAAACGGCCGACGACATACTATTTTCGTCGGCTATTCCCAAGAATGGCCGACGATATTGTCTTTCGTCGCTAAAAATAAAAAATCGTCGGCTAATCCACAAGAATGGCCGACGATTTTTTCTTTCGTCCCTAAAATATATTTTTCGTCGGCTATACCCCTAGAATGACCGACGAGTTAAAATTTTCGTCGCCTATTCTCTTAAAGTATAGCCGACGAAAACTTTTGAAAGTTTGGCCGACGAAATTGGAATTTTCGTCGGCTATAAGTCTTTATATTTTCAGATCTGGACAGCAGCTGCTCATTTAAAAAAAAAACGAAAAAAAACGGGAGAAAGAGTGAAAAATCTGTGGGTATTGTTAAAATCCGTCCTCTTTTACATTGTGGAGCTATATATAGGTACGTATATGTGTATATATATTGATTTTGAGTTTTATTTGAGTTGATTTTGAGTTTTAGTGATTTTGATATAGTAAGTGATTTTTTGTTTTGTTGTTGTTTTAGTGTTAGAATGTATGTATATATGTTGATTTTGAGTTGTAGTTGAGTTGATTTTAAGTTAGAGTTTAATTATGTGTTTTAATTTGATGTTATTTTAATTAGTGTTAAAATATATATATATATATATATATATATATATATATATAAATATGTTAATTAATGGTTGTTAATAGTGTAATGAACTTAAATAATGGTTGTTAATTAATGGTATATATATATGAGTTGATGTTGATAATAATATATATTGTAATATATATGTGTTAATTAATTTCTTATTAATTAAAGTTATACATATATATTATTATCAAGCTATATATATATGGATCGAGATAAGAGTTGGATTTCGCTTCCAAGGCATGACCGACGATACACTACAGGAGTTGTGGATTTTTTGCAGTTCGTCGAGGAAAATGCAAACGGGAATGAATACCATTATTGCCCGTGCAAGAAATGTAAGTGTCGCAGTGATATGTGTCGATTTCCGATTAGGACAGTATGAGAGCACCTAAAGAGTAATGGGTTTTGGCCGAAGTACAAACGTTGGATATATCACGGTGAGCCATCATTAGATGGATCACATGATCATGGGCAGTTTTTTGAGGCGGGCAGTAGTAGTACATCCAACGATCCAACAATGGCATTCGTCAACGACGTGTTTCCTTTTGAAAGCGGTGTACGTGGGGAACAGTATATGCATGACCCGGTGCAGCCGTTCCCACAAGTTGTCAACACTGCTGCCTTTGACAAGTACAACAAATTTATTGCATTGCAACAGACCCCTGTGTCTTCAAGTTCTGAGAAGACAGTTCTTCAAAGTGTGATGGAGGTAATGAGGATTAAAGTCGAGACAAAATCGAGCATCAGGCAAGTGGATGAATATCTACAGTACACTTCTTCGTTGTTGGAGGAGGGTCATCGTAATCCTACCAATCACCGTAAGGTCCGAAATATCCTCAAAGATCTAGGGCTTTCTTACATTAAGATCCATGCATGTGCATTTGACTGCGTTCTCTTCTGGGGTAAAGATGCAGAAGGGAATGACCTTGCTAGCCTTGACGCATGTCCGATATGTCAGTCTGACCGATATAAGTTGACGGGAGCAGGCAATAGGAAACCTGTGAAAGTGCTTCGGTATTTTCCGTTGAGAGATAGGCTTGAGCGGTTGTACATGTCAGAAACCACCGCAAAAGCTATGAGATGGCACGGTGAGCGGGACGCGGGAGACGCAGATATCATGACACACATCTCTGACGGAGCGGCTTGGAAGCATATAAACAATGAGTTTCCTCATTTTGCGTCAGATGTCAGAAATGTCAGGCTCGGGCTCTCAACCGACGGGTTCAACCCTTTCGGCACCATGAGTCTTTCATACAGTATATGGCCGGTGGTTTTGGTACCTTACAACCTTCCTCCGTGGATGTGCATGAAGAAGGAATATAATATGTTGATGTTGTTGATTCCGGGGCCTGGTTACCCAGGGAAATGTCTCGATGTGTATATGAGACAATTGATTGAAGAGCTTAAGGTATTGTGGGACGTTGGTCATCCCACTTTTGACAAGTACAAGAATGAGACGTTCCAGATGCATGCCATGGTCATTGGTACCATCAGTGATTTTCCTGCTTATGGGATGTTGTCGGGCAGCGTTGTTAGGGGATACAAGGCTTGTCCAGAGTGCCTCAGCGATTATGGGAGCACCCCTCATTGCAACAAGATATGCAGAATGGGTCATCGTGTGTTCCTTCCGGCGGATCACCACTGGCGTTATGAGTCCGCCGCATTTGATGGAACCGAAGAACACGGCGGTCCTCCCAGAGGATGGACGAGAAGAGAAATTTTAGCAGTGCTTAATGAGTACGATTTTGGGCCCCTCAGCAATCATCCCGATATTGTAGCGGAAATACCTGAAAGACCTGAGGAGTACAAATTCTGGACACATAAGAGCATATTGTGGGAACTCCCGTACTGGTGTGAGTTGCTGATCCGTCACTTCCTAGACGTTATGCACATAGAAAAAAATGTTTCTGAAAGTGTGGTGGGCACAACGCTGAACTTGGAGGGGAAGACGAAAGACGGTCCTAAGGCTCGCACTGATCTACAAAACATGAAAATCAGAAAACAACTATGGTTGAAACAAGGGAAGAGAAAAATGTCTCAAGCTCCTTACACCGTCAAGCCTGAGCATAAATCAGAAATTTTCCATTGGATAACTCAGGCCAAGTATCCTTCAGGCTTTGCTGGAAATATAGCCAAGTGTGTGAACAGACAATTCAACAATCTTTACGGGTTGAAAAGTCATGACAATCATATCCTGCTACAACGTCTCTTCCCTGTTTTCATTCGACCGTTCCTTCCCCATCACGTTGTGGAGCCGTTAGTAGCGTTGGCAAGATTTTTCCAGAAGGTATGCACACGTGAAGTGAGAAAATCTGACCTCTGGGAAATGCAACAAGACATCGTTCATATCATGTGTAAATTTGAGATGATATTTCCTCCAAATTTTTTCGACATCATGCCTCACCTCATGATCCATCTTCCTCGGCAGTTGTTGTTTACCGGTCCTGTGCACTTCACTTGGATGTATCCGATAGAAAGGTACGTATTTTACACCTTATGTTAATTTCCTCATCAATATATGTGATATAGTATTAATGTATTATCATAACACTTTAAAAACTTGATTTATAGGCAACTTGGACAATACGGTGATTTTATCCAAAACAGATCCGCACCTGAAGGATGTATAGCTGAAGCATATATTGCGCACGAGTGCGTCACCTACATGAAGCTGTATTTAGGAGCGTTACAGGAAAGCATACCGGAAGATGTACCTTCACAGTTCAATCTTTCCATACTCTCCGACGATGTTGTACTCGGTGGAAACATGCCAGTTTCCTACAAGTTGAAAGATTATGAAGTAGCCATTGCACATTGGTGGGTACTAATCAACTGTCCAGAAGTTCAGTTTTGGAAGAACATGCATCTAAACTGTGATGGAGTAGCAGGTGATCTCGATTACCACAACCGGACATTCGTAGAGTATTTCGGCCGCTGGGTACGTAACTTTAACACTATTCTATACGTGTTTATATATTATTGTGTATAATTATTCATATTTATAGTTGATTCTGATGGTTGCAGATGGACCTTATTAAAAATGATAATCACCCAAATTGGTCGCACGAACTCAGACTTCTAGCGACGAGGCCGGTCTATTCAAAAGTTTATGCGACGTGCAAGGTGAATGGTGTGTTATTTCGATGTGAAGAGAGAGACCTCAGACTGAAAACACAAAATTCAGGGGTTATAGCACATGGTGGGGATGATGGAGTTTACTATTACGGTGTTCTCCATTCAGTTGTGGAACTGCATTATGGGGAAGGCATGAAAGTGCACCTTTTCAAGTGTAAATGGTTTGACACACGGCCGCAGAGCATGAAAACCAATCAATACGGCATAACTTCTGTGAACACTAGTACATCATGGTATGAGGACGACCCGTTCGTTTTAGCCACATGGGTGAAACAAGTGTTTTATCTTGATGATCTCGCCAAGGGTGACCCGTGGAAAGTAGTCAACACTATCCACCATCGCAACATTTACCGGGCGTCTACACTTGGAGTGGCTGAAGAGAACGAGAAAGGGGGCACCGCGTATCAAGAGCCCAACTCAAACGGTATTCCTGACTCCTCTTTTATTCGCCTAGACACGCCGGTGTGAATTCGACGTGAAGAGCCACTGCTTGTTGATGTTGATCCAAATGAAGAAACTAACGAGGACTCTAGTGGTGAGGAAAAACATAGATTACCCCTATCGAGCAATTCAGAAACCGAAGAAGACTCATCCGATGATTCCGATTACAATCCGACAAATTAAGTAATTTAGATGGTGTAATCCTTTCATTTGTAATCCACTCATTTCTAATGAACGGGCGTGGGGATGAGCCTCCCAGCTAGGCTGGGTTCCAAACCCCTTAAAAAAAAATTTGAAATATGTTGACTGCTGGGTTTCTGTTTTTTTTATGTTCAATTTTGGTTATATATGAACAGGACATATGAGTACGAGAGGTGTAACACAACTGATTTTTTATTTTTTTCACAGAATAGCCGACGAAAAATGCATTATTTCGTCGGCTATACTAATTATAGCCGACGAAAAATGCGTGATTTCGTCGGCCAAAACTATATTGAAAAATACATATTTTATTTTA